>CAXHUQ010001110.1:0-22097 GCA_964020085.1 Micromussa lordhowensis
GTGGCAGTAGTTCACCCCCCGTTGGGGGGAGAGGGAGGGGCGTTTGACTCCAAAGTCAATTGCTTGGGGTGTGAATTTGGTGACTGTATGGTTTTGCAAGAAAATTGGCAGCAAGTCGAGAATAGTTGTGGAGAGGGTGTTTTTTCACTAGGCGGGCTCGAGAACAAACGTATGTATGTTGGGCAGGTGTACGTGGCAGTAGTTCACCCCCCGTTGGGGGGAGAGGGGAGGGGCGTTTGACTCCAAAGTCAATTGCTTGGGGTGTGAATTTGGTGACTGTATGGTTTTGCAATAATAACGAATAATGTATGGTTTTTATATTGCTACTATTGTGCTTTACCTTCCATATTTTTCTATTGTGATGTATGTGTGTCCGTCCGACCTAAATTATCCTAAACAAATTGTAATGCTGCCTGCCTGCCCCTTTTAAGTTTTCAGTTATTTCAGGCAGCCAGACCCCGTTATATTATTTTTATCTCTATCTATTTGAATAATTTATCTGCATGTATGTAAGTTTATGGGGTAAATAAATTGTTGTTTTTGTTGTTACGAACCCTCGACTGTATGTGCCTCGGGTTTGCATAACTGTCTCGAATTCTCCCAGCCCTCCTCGTGTTTACATGAGGCTATATAAAGACGGAAAAAGTGCTCTATTGCTTAAATCGAAAGCAAATTATTACAGGACTATTAAATCTACCTTCCGATTGTGCTATATCATGCGATCCTGCGATGCTGGCATCAGGCAGGTCGTCAAATGGCGGCCAGCTTATCCATCGACGGCCCTCACGAACTTCTCTGCGACTCAAGACATTTTCCTCGGACAGCAAAAAGGACATTTAGCGCTTTCAGGCGACTGAAATACTAACTAGCCAGCTTCCGTGATCTACAAGAAACACGTCCGCCATTTTGCTTATCAACCTCGTTCCCAGGCAGCGCTCGGAAATATTTGCCTGGAAATTTTTCCGGCCTGGAAAAATGAAATTACCAACTTCCTGATTTTTTATCACAAACTTAAATTGTGGCTTGCTACTGAAATCGATTGGCACAGATCTCAGTTTTTCAAGATTCTCTGACAAAATGATAGAATGCAAGACAGATCTCATCAAGTCACTAAACTGTTTATTGTGTCAATAAATTCTAAGAATGAAATAATACAATGCAATTACAATGCAACACACATCTTATGAGAATTGCCGACTTAATCGGACTTGAGAACCTGCATAACGAAGGCTTATCCCCGACTACCAGTAACGAGTATTATTCTCACGATATCATTCCTACGACTGAATTAAACTATTCTGGGAGTACATGTAGTGACTTTCACCACTCAAAACATAAATTGTCGACGTTGGGAGAACATCGGCGTTGATCAAATTCCTTTTCACCTCTTCACACGTTGTTCCTCAGTTCCCACCATGCAATCCGAACGCTCCCTACCGGCTGACTTCGTCCGACGAGTCAAGCTCAGATGAATGAAAAATATTAGCTCGCAATAAAATTCCCTCAATAATATTGTTGCTACAACTGATCAGACTATTCTGGGAATAAAGATAAATTTACACCATAACATTACTGCCATTTTTCCTGCCGTGTATTTCGACCTTCAAATACGACGGGAATTTGCCAGTTAACCAAACTTGATTTGCACAGGTAATCACGCGGTTTCGAGTTCAATTTGGAATCAATTTCAGAAAAGCTGAAAGTGCAAATTAATTCCAAATTGAACGAGAAAAAACCCGTGAAAACACTTGCGCGAAGGATGTTTTGAACTCTCTTCTCAGTGTTTTCATGCGGAATGAGCTGAATTTCCGATGAATTCGAAAGATATATTTAATGCCAAAATTGTCAGAGAATTTGAGTCCTGATCGACAGAAAAAAGCAGTTTGACATCATTCATGATCAAGAAATCACAGCTAAAAACAGACTGGCTTCTCAGACAAAAAGCCAGTTCATAGCACATGTGAGTGACAATTATTCTAATACGTCAATGCAATTCTTCCCACCAGCTGACTTCACCAGAGCAATGCAGATCCGATGAATTCGAAAAGGTAATTTGAATGCCAAAATTGAGCCCGGGCCCCTAAAATTCCATCTCATCATTCCAGACATTTCGATTATTGTTTTCAAAAGACTAAAAACATGCAGACTCACCAGTCAATGTTGAGAGAATTTCAGTCCTGATCAACGGTCTTCCAATAAAATTCCTTCTCACTACTATGTCGACAGTGAATTTCAAGACCAAAAAAATGTTGTGAGGAACTGTCAGCTGGTAAGATAATTCTATTGAACTGCGATGAAGTTTAAAGTTAAAAGTACATGTCAGAGTCTCGTGGCTAGTCATTAATTCAAGTCATTAATTCAAGTTTCCTCAGACAACACGTCAATGCAATTTTTCCCACCAGCTGACTTCACCAGAGCAATGCAGATCCGATGAATTTCGAAAAGGTAATTTGAATGCCAAAATTGAGCCCGGGCCCTAAAATTCCATCTCATCATTCCAGACATTTCGATTATTGTTTTCAAAAGACTAAAACATGCAGACTCACCAGTCAATGTTGAGAGAATTTCAGTCCTGATCAACGGTCTTCCAATAAAATTCCTTCTCACTACTATGTCGACAGTGAATTTCAAGACCAAAAAAATGTTGTGAGGAACTGTCAGCTGGTAAGATAATTCTATTGAACTGCGATGAAGTTTAAAGTTAAAAGTACATGTCAGAGTCTCGTGGCTAGTCATTAATTCAAGTCATTAATTCAAGTTTCCTCAGACAACACGTCAATGCAATTTTTCCCACCAGCTGACTTCACCAGAGCAATGCAGATCCGATGAATTTCGAAAAGGTAATTTGAATGCCAAAATTGAGCCCGGGCCCCTAAAATTCCATCTCATCATTCCAGACATTTCGATTATTGTTTTCAAAAGACTAAAAACATGCAGACTCACCAGTCAATGTTGAGAGAATTTCAGTCCTGATCAACGGTCTTCCAATAAAATTCCTTCTCACTACTATGTCGACAGTGAATTTCAAGACCAAAAAAATGTTGTGAGGAACTGTCAGCTGGTAAGATAATTCTATTGAACTGCGATGAAGTTTAAAGTTAAAAGTACATGTCAGAGTCTCGTGGCTAGTCATTAATTCAAGTTTCCTCAGACAACACGTCAATGCAATTTTTCCCACCAGCTGACTTCACCATAGCAATGCAGATCCGATGAATTTCGAAAAGGTAATTTGAATGCCAAAATTGAGCCCGGGCCCTAAAATTCCATCTCATCATTCCAGACATTTCGATTATTGTTTTCAAAAGACTAAAAACATGAGGACTCACCAGTCAATGTTGAGAGAATTTCAGTCCTGATCAACGGTCTTCCAATAAAATTCCTTCTCACTACTATGTCGACAGTGAATTTCAAGACCAAAAAAATGTTGTGAGGAACTGTCAGCTGGTAAGATAATTCTATTGAACTGCGATGAAGTTTAAAGTTAAAAGTACATGTCAGAGTCTCGTGGCTAGTCATTAATTCAAGTCATCAATTCAAGTTTCCTCAGACAACACGTCAATGCAATTTTTCCCACCAGCTGACTTCACCAGAGCAATGCAGATCCGATGAATTTCGAAAAGGTAATTTGAATGCCAAAATTGAGCCCGGGCCCCTAAAATTCCATCTCATCATTCCAGACATTTCGATTATTGTTTTCAAAAGACTAAAAACATGAGGACTCACCAGTCAATGTTGAGAGAATTTCAGTCCTGATCAACGGTCTTCCAATAAAATTCCTTCTCACTACTATGTCGACAGTGAATTTCAAGACCAAAAAAATGTTGTGAGGAACTGTCAGCTGGTAAGATAATTCTATTGAACTGCGATGAAGTTTAAAGTTAAAAGTACATGTCAGAGTCTCGTGGCTAGTCATTAATTCAAGTCATTAATTCAAGTTTCCTCAGACAACACGTCAATGCAATTTTTCCCACCAGCTGACTTCACCAGAGCAATGCAGATCCGATGAATTTCGAAAAGGTAATTTGAATGCCAAAATTGAGCCCGGGCCCCTAAAATTCCATCTCATCATTCCAGACATTTCGATTATTGTTTTCAAAAGACTAAAAACATGAGGACTCACCAGTCAATGTTGAGAGAATTTCAGTCCTGATCAACGGTCTTCCAATAAAATTCCTTCTCACTACTATGTTGACAGTGAATTTCAAGACCAAAAAAATGTTGTGAGGAACTGTCAGCTGGTAAGATAATTCTATTGAACGCGATGAAGTTTAAAGTTAAAAGTACATGTCAGAGTCTCGTGGCTAGTCATTAATTCAAGTCATTAATTCAAGTTTCCTCAGACAACACGTCAATGCAATTTTTCCCACCAGCTGACTTCACCAGAGCAATGCAGATCCGATGAATTTCGAAAAGGTAATTTGAATGCCAAAATTGAGCCCGGGCCCCTAAAATTCCATCTCATCATTCCAGACATTTCGATTATTGTTTTCAAAAGACTAAAACATGAGGACTCACCAGTCAATGTTGAGAGAATTTCAGTCCTGATCAACGGTCTTCCAATAAAATTCCTTCTCACTACTATTTCGACAAAAAAATGTTTTGAGGAACTGTCAGCTGGTAAGATAATTCTATTGAACTGCGATGAAGTTTAAAGTTAAAAGTACATGTCAGAGTCTAGTGGCTAGTCATCTGTGAGGGATTTGTGAATAGATCGCAAGCTGTTATTCAAACGATAAAGTCCCACTTTATTCCTGACAGGTGTCATTTCCACGGGTACGAGACAAGCGACATCTTCGATCCACTGTTCTCCATCTAATTCAAGTTTGAAATAGTTCTTGTAGGCTTTGTACCACAGCAGAGAAGCCTTACCATTTGCTAAGAAAGCATGGACCTGTCCAATCAAAATTTTGGGACTTCTCAGTGTGCTGTCTTCTTCAATCAGTCCTACAAATTGGGCCAGCTTTATGTTGGTAGTAGCTGGTGGCTGCACATGAGAAGTGTCAGTGGCTGTGGTTTCCATCACGCCTGGATTAGAGACAACGTCCTGGGCATATTCTCTTGCTACGCGAACAGCGCATTCTTTCCTTTCGTTGGCTGTTCGTCTATCGTATGTTTTCTCAGCCTGTTTCCTGGAATGACCTAAAGCAGAAGCCAGCGAAGCTTTGAGGGCATCTGAAGCGTCACTATTGAAAAAACAAAACACACCGCAATAAGCGTGGATGTTGCAGCTTGCATTTCTAGGAAATGTTTGTTCCATCATTTGTTTTTGACGCATCTGTCCTCTTACTGATGGTAGCTAAGTTCACTTTGACAATGTTGTGACGAAATTATCCGTCTATTACATTTGTATGAGCTACGCAGTTTTTCTCGTTCAATTTGAAGTTAATCTGCAGGAGTGAGTTTTTCAAAAGGGTGAGATTGCATGAGCCACTTAGGGTAATGCAAGTTCATTGCAAATTGAAAAAGACAAAGCATACGACTACTTAATAATGATATAAACATGCACGTGAAAACTTTCTCTTTTCTTTCAGCCAATAAGCGATAAACTCTAGTTCTGAAGCTTGTTGTGATGAAAATCTCCTAACCCTAAACAAAAGTGTACACTTTCTTCATGTTGGGCTTTCTACAAATAAAGAAGTCAACTATTCAATACTTACTCTCTGCCATAAGCCCAGGTCACAAATGAACTCCGAATCATGTTGATGGATACCACAGTCCCTGTCAGTTTCTGGAAAAGGTTCTTAATGTGGCTTGAAAAGGAGGAACTGCTAAACATTGCTCCATTTCTGTTCTGCAATGAAGCAAATAGAACCAAAGTTAGGGTGAATGTTGTTGTTTGTACATCTCAAGGAGAATGAGTGTAAGGACAATTCACCCCCAAGTGGGGTTAAGAAATACTGACATTCACCCCTGAATTTTGAAAGATTCATTCCTGTGGAATGAAGAATCGGGTAAATTCACCCGTCTAGACTGCCGAGAATGCTAATTTGAACTAAACCACCCCACAACTGAAAATGAAAATGAAACTCCGAGGCAATGTACCCCAACACAACCCAAAAAACATTCCTGCATCAAATTTGGCAGGGTGATTGGCCTTTATTACAAGTCCCCAACTTTTATTTTGGGGGTGAATGCGTGGTTTTTGGAGGTGACTTCAGGATTCTTGAAGATAAATCCCAGAAACTTGGCCACAGTTGCTCCAATAGCAGGGTTAGGGTTTAGATTTCTAGTAGAATCGGGGGTGAATTTGCCCTTTTAATCACACCTAATGGAATGACAGCAAGTTACTGCATTATAGCTTGAGACTACTTACCAGAAGCAAGATGTCGCCACTTTCTTTGCCAACCAATTGGGGACGGTGATTGTTCACAAAGTCGAGGAGTATTTTTGCACAGCTCATGATCTGTCTATGGTCAGAAGAAAATGGTATGGATGAGTTTCCCTTTAAGTGCAACATCTTAGGAAGTATCGTGATATCATTAGAAAAATAATCACAGCATATGGGACTATGAAACAACTACTGGTTTATCCCAGAGAGAGAGAGAAAAAGAAACAAAAAACAACTGAATATTCGTACTAAATATCTGCTGCATTGTCTTACCTTCAGAGTAAGCTCCTGGCGGCCAAAGAACTTTGCAGTCTTATAGTTGTGGAAGTAAAGCGTGACCTCTTCTGATCCCTTCACCAAGAGGACATTCTTATCTTTGACCTGCGCAGGATGAAATTGTTGCCAGTTGGTTTGAATCTCTAGCGTGCGAACTTCGACGCCGCGGCCCGGCGGAATGAAAACATACATTGCCAAGATAACCAAGTCGCAGCATTCCCGGGCCTTATCTCTTTTGTTGACAGCCATCTCAAAGTAATCTCTCTGCACGCTGCACGCATTCACAATCTGTTCCCTGCAAAATGTTGCATAGTGATATTAGGCTGCAGTTATTCATACATGTAGGTTTCAGACATGGATACACAGAGGGTAGAGAGGACTACTCTATCCTCTTTTAAAATTAAATGACAAAGAAGTGAAACGTTTTTCAACAAAGTCTCAAGAGTTGGTTAATTTTCAATTCACTAAATTCTAATTACCCTCTGATGACAATCAGTAAGGTTTATACTGTTTACAATGTCAAAAATAGCTTTTAGTTAGAAACACGCACTTCCAAGTTTACAAAACATGTTTCGGATAATCAACATCCGTCGTCAGTTGCGAATACAGTTGCAGTGTCAAAAAAATTACAACGAAAGTGTTAAATTGACATGGCCTCCTTAATTTTCAGTTGAAAGGACGCAGAGGTACTGTCAAGGATGGAAAAGGCATTCTCTCAGCACAAAGTTCTGCATGTTTTTGAGTCATAACTGTGCGAGTTCTTATGTGTGTTTCTACCTAAAAGTTATTTCATGTCTGTTGCCATTTGGCTTGGCCGTACGTTTTCGCAGGACAGGTGACACGTTAAAACTGCATGACAAGCTCTCCTGTCACCCAACACAAAGCAGTAAAATAATATTACTAGCGCTTACCAGTCAAGCCAACGGTTCAGAAGCGTCAGCTCTTCCTTAGTTTGAGGACGTTCGACATCGCCTTGACGCTGTAGAAGTGTTGCCTGTGTTCTTAGCTGCTTAATGACAGGGATGTCCTGGTAAACGGGTGCGCTCTCCCGGTGAAGGAATTTCGCAGGATACAGAAGCGAAGAGCAGTGGTTGGATATGGTGGCAGCTGACAAATTTCGTTGGTCCTGCAAAAGGAGAGAGAGAGAGAGAGAGAGAAAAAAAGCATTACACTGTTTATCAAGATTCAGGAAGTAGCCCTGAACAGTCAGTCGAAAACAATACCTAACAAGCTTTAATGGAAGAGGACGATTATGTTGGCACATCTTTTCTAATCGATAAATTTCAAAATAAATACTCAAAATAGCTTTGTCTAATTGCGATTTCTATTTCATCCATTTATTCATTTACCTACTTATTTACCTACTTATTTATTTATTTATTTATTTATTTGCTAGACGTGCATTTGTTTCATCTCTTTACTGGTATGTAACACTAACATTTGATTTACTCTTTAAACAGTCTTACTCGCTACCCGCCTAGATTAGGCCTCAGCTATTTGCGGGTTAGCGTTGTTTTTGTAAAATTTTGTTGATTTAATAATAAACTTGAACTTGAACTTGAACTTGAAAATAACTATCAAGTACAGCAAAGAAAAAGGCCACAGCAGCAAAGCCAAGGTCCAAGATTTGGATGAAAAATTACAGAGCTGTACCAAAAATTGCGAAAATGACCCGTCGAAAGAAAACCTTGAAGAACTGGAATGTTTACAAGCAACAAGTATTTCTTAAATTTAGAAAAATCAAATAAGAAAAAAAAGCTGTGTACGGAAAATTGTTACAGGTGACGGAACAATTACAGCTAATCCCATGTTGTGCAAATCGAAATTGTAACAATGCAATAAGATTGTTTGGATTATTTCCCTGAGTAACAATAGGTTCCGGGTCTAAGTCGATATCACCTGAAGTAAATAACTTTGCCCTTGAAGCACAATAGCTATGATTTCATTTCTTACACTTCATATTGAACAACATGTACAAGTTCATCATCAAAGACAACTGACACTTGAGCGGCCCTTTTATGTTTCGCAGTTCTTGTTTTGAAAACAAACACAATCAAGAGCAAAATACAACTTTCACCCTTTTGCACGAGTGATTCCAACTGGTTTACATATACACATATTTCTGGTTTTGAGATAAAATTTTTTCTAATGCTGATCACTGTCAGTGGTAAATAAGTTCAGAATTTTCTTCCACGGTAATCTCGATGGTAGAATTGGGCATTCCGCAAAGTTTGGAAAAGTCAATATCAATTGGTTTACCGTCGACATATTGATTTGTTTACATCTGAGCGAGTGACACATATTCTGCCCCCTAACAATTAGTCGTTTCTACGCTCCGCGTATCCACGACTAAAAAAAAATATTTTTGTTCAGTAAACATGCCTTAAACTGTTACAAGCTCAATTTTGTGGTCAAAAAAATGCAGGGCTCGACTCGTACACCGGGAAGTACGGTTTTAACAAGAATAACAATAGTTGTAAATATCACTTTTTAGAAGTGAAATTTTGACCTCACGTACTTGCAGGAAAACAAATTCTGCAGTCAATAAGATGAATTCACGCATCAGATACTGTAATCGATATACCCTGAAACACGACTGTGTCTGGCGTGCAAATTTCAGGCTGAAACGTTCGTTGAACTTTACAGTATGAACTGATTCCACAAATTTTTATAACGGAAACTGTGGTAGTTTCCGTTCAGAAAACACAATCTTTCTGAAGACTTTAGTCTCCTTTGAGCAGATGTTTACAAATGGATTTCAAAACTAGAAACATAAATGACACGTCACAACATGGCCGCTCAATTTCGGCCCAGTTCCCACGCAAACGTCAAAAAATTCATTACACGTCACCTTGAGAAAATCCAGATAAGATTCCAACAGAGACTGACGTAGGAAGACGTCGGGTTGCAGTATCACACCAGGGCGAGACCTCAAGAATCCAAGAAAGCCTAAGGGCATGAAAAGGGAAAATCAATTCGTTTGCACATCGTAAAATCGTTAAATTATTGAACAACACTGTGCGAGCGAAATAACTCAGACAATAAACTCACATAATATTCTTTCCTGGGTTTTCTGGTATGTCGATGTTGCCAAAGGTCTTGCTTGTCTTTCCAGCTGGACTGGACGAGTGAAGAAGGTTTTCAGTTCGCGCAGAAATGTCTGCATTTCCAGCGGCAATTGTCCAATGTCCAATGCATATGACTGTTTGCGAAGTTTGAATTCGGTCATGGGTACGACGCAGTTGCTTTCTTCTTCTGTTGATTCTTCTGGTTTTTCTTCTGTTGATTCTTCTGGATTTTCTGGTGATTCTTCTGGTTTTTCTGGTGATTCTTCTGCTGTCGTTTCTTCTGTGCACGTGGTTGCTCCTTCTTCGATCAGATCGTCGCAATCAACGTCTGTTTCTGTCTGCAACATGAAATTGCTCGTGCGTGGCCTCTTAGAAGGCGTTTGGAGCTGAATATCGGATTCATCTGAGCTCGACTCGTCTGAAGAAGTCAGCCGGTAGGAAACGATGGACTGCATGGCGCCGAGGGAAGAGGTGAAAAAGATCGAAGTTCACAGAGTTTTTCGTGGTCATTCGGTCAAAACAGAGATCCATTGACGAAATGGCTGACGGGAATTTTTTCATTCTCGTTCCCATATCCCTTTTTGAGGCCTCTAACCCAGGAGAGCTGGAAACTAGCAAAGGATCCAGCTCTTGTGGAGTGGGAAGAATTCAATTGTCAGCTCTCAGGCAATAATTCTAGCTTTTTTTTTGACCGAAACGTCGCTTTCTGTTATGTAAGGCGGGTATTTTAAGCTTTCGAGTGCAAATATTTTGAAGCCAATATTGTCCACTTTTCATGCATTTCTCACTTTACCAAACAAAGCTTTAAAGCGCGAAAAAGGTACCCTTTTTTCAGGTTGAAGCGATCTCTTTAAAAGCGCGGAAAAGGTACCTTATTCTGCGGTTAAAAATCTTTTTTTTTTTCTTAAAAGGTACCTTTTTTAACTTTTCAACTAATCGACTCGCATTAACAAATAAGGTAACAATTTTGCATTTGTTCTATGAGAAATAAATGCAGAAAGTTTATTTTTCTGCTCTTTTCAATTAGCAGAGTTGATCTTTTTGTAAAAAAAGCAGAATTGCCGGAATCATTCTATGACTGACCGCTGCGTATTTTGTTAGTCCACAAGGGAAGTCATAGTGGACTCACAAAAAAAAATTCTAATTAACTCTGGTTTCGTTCGATTTTTCTGAAATTTTAACACAATAAAGATGGATTGCTAAGAAACATATTTAGTCTTTGCCGATGTATAGTAGCTATTAACTCTAAAGAGATATATCGCTTCGAAGTCGGTGATTTGAAGTCGTTGGATTCCGAAGAGAATACTAAATACGCTAAAAAGGTGTTGAGTGAGGGCTATGGACTCAGTGAAAGGTTCCAGCAATTCTACTTTTCTAGAAAAAGATCAACTCTTCCACTTGAAAAGAGCAGAAAATTTAACTTTCCGCATTAATTTTTAGCGATCTCTTTAAAAGCGCGGAAAAGGTACCTTATTCTGCGGTTAAAAACGTTCCTGGATGAAAAGCGGACAATATTGACGCTAAAATATTTTCATCCGAAAGCTTAAAATGCCCGCTTTTTTTTTCTTACCTTCGTACAGGTGACTAACAAGAAAACGTACAACAGAAGGTCCTAATACTGAAATGTTGAACAGCGATATTTAAACAAGTGCTCAGTTATAAGGTAAAGTTTCGCACTTGTGAAATGATGGTACACGTTCTGTCTGTGTGTCCTGTCCTTTGGATTGTTACTAGAAATCGCTCTGAATTCTTCTAAAGATATATAACTATGCGTTATATGACCGGTTTACAAAATTCAATTGGTAATTGTATCATAGAAAAAACGCGCTTCGAATAGTCATGTTTTGCTTATCATGGAATACGTCTAAGTGTCCTACTTTGAAACACGCGAGTAACTTTCCTTGTGAAATATTTAACTTAAGCACTTCATATTAGGCAGGCGATAACGATGAACAGTTCTAAACAAGTACTGGGAATTTTGTTGTCAAACTTTAAAAAATGAGGAAGATAGAGCATTCTGAAAATGTCTTATGAAAACTTGACGATATTTAGGGCATGCGCAGTACTTTATCAAAGACAGTGACAACTTCTGCGTATATTGAATAGGTAAATATCATGCACAGTTTTTCTGTTTCAAAGCATTTGTCAATTGCTCTACGATTTTCAAAGTTACGACTATCGTAAAATAAGAAGAAATGTATGAAAAAATTCGGTACATGCGCAGTAACGACAAATTCAACGTACGCGCCTCAAATTGTGCACACTGTAAACTTAGACAGAAACAAACAACTTGTGTAAATTTTGTAGTAAAACGTTAAAAACACATGAAAAGGCAGTATTTTGAAATTTTAAGACAATGTGGAAAATTACGATGTTTAGAGCATGCGCAGTAACTATCAATTGAACGTACGAACATGAAATTGTGCACACTGTAAACTTAGACACAGGCAAACAACTTGTATAAATTTTGTGGTTAAAAAGTAAAAACACACGAAAATATAATACTTTGAAATTTGAAGAGAATGTATGGGGAAATGTTTATTGAAAAATGCAGCACATGCGCAGTAATGACCAATTGAACGTACGAAAATGACATTATACACACTGTAAACTTCGACACAGACAAACAACTTGTATAAATTTTGTGGCTAAAGGTAAAAAGACACGGAAATATAATACTTTGAAATTTTAAGACAATCGATGGGAAAGTGTTTGCGCGGGAACTGTTGTGTGCACATTCCACGTTCCGTTCTTATAGGATTTAAAATGCTTACAAGGGGGAACAAACTCTTAATTGTGCAAGGAATAAGTCTTACCCGTCCAAGGAGCGAATTTTCTGATTCAGAAGTGCAGCTTATGCGAAATAAATTGAAATCGAGTTCGGCAATTTCAAGTGTTCGCCGCGCGCGTGAATTTTGTAAAATGAGCATAGTTAACTCGAAGTGTAATATTTCCTCTAAAAAGCAGGTATACAACTATATTCTTCCGTATAAGCAAACCCTACAGAATCTAGTACACTGAAAATCTGAATTCTCTTTTCAAGTATACACTATAACTGTGTACTGAAATGTTGAACAGCCATATTTAAACAAGTGCTCAGTTATAAGGTGAAGTTTCGCACTTGTGAAATGATGGTACACGTTCTGTCTGTGTGTCCTGTCCTTTGGATTGTTACTAGAAATCGCTCTGAATTCTTCTAAAGTATATAACTATGCGTTATATGACCGGTTTACAAAATTCAATTGGTAATTGTATCATAGAAAAAACGCGCTTCGAATAGTCATGTTTTGCTTATCATGGAATACGGCTAAGTGTCCTACTTTGAAACACGCGAGTAACTTTCCTTGTGAAATATTTAACTTAAGCACTTCATATTAGGCAGGCGATAACGATGAACAGTTCTAAACAAGTACTGGGAATTTTGTTGTCAAACTTTAAAAAATGAGGAAACGCGGAAGCGCGGAAACGCGGAAACGCGGAAGCTCATAGACATAAATTCTCACCGGAGTGTACATTTTCGAAATCCGAGTAGATACATATACAGTCATACCTCTATCACACGTACACCGAAAGGACAGAGCGAGGTGTCCCTATTTGAGAGGTTTCTATTTTGCAGGTCATTATTATAATCACATCTCTTAAACGAAAATGGTGATCTATCATTTCAATTTTATTTTCCGAAACAGTGCTTGGTAGAGAACATTCAGGTAAATTTTCAAAAAAACTCATCGCTAAATTTTATTTCTCAGGAATCACCTTAAATGGCGCCGAGTGGATCCCTTAGGCAAAAGTTTTGACTAATTAACTCTGGTTTCGTTCGATTTTTCTGAAATTTTAACACAATAAAGATGGATTGCTAAGAAACATATTTAGTCTTTGCCGATGTATAGTAGCTATTAACTCTAAAGAGATATATCGCTTCGAAGTCGGTGATTTGAAGTCGTTGGATTCGAACGAAGAGAATACTAAATACGCTAAAAAGGTGTTGAGTGAGGGCTATGGACTCAGTGAAAGGTTCCAGCAATTCTACTTTTCTAGAAAAAGATCAACTCTTCCACTTGAAAAGAGCAGAAAATTTAACTTTCCGCATTAATTTTTAGCGATCTCTTTTAAGACAATCGATGGGAAAGTGTTTGCGCGGGAACTGTTGTGTGCACATTCCACGTTCCGTTCTTATAGGATTTAAAATGCTTACAAGGGGGAACAAACTCTTAATTGTGCAAGGAATAAGTCTTACCCGTCCAAGGAGCGAATTTTCTGATTCAGAAGTGCAGCTTATGCGAAATAAATTGAAATCGAGTTCGGCAATTTCAAGTGTACGGCGCGCGCGTGAATTTTGTAAAATGAGCATAGTTAACTCGAAGTGTAATATTTCCTCTAAAAAGCAGGTATACAACTATATTCTTCCGTATAAGCAAACCCTACAGAATCTAGTACACTGAAAATCTGAATTCTCTTTTCAAGTATACACTATAACTGTGTACTGAAATGTTGAACAGCGATATTTAAACAAGTACTCAGTTATAAGGTGAAGTTTCGCACTTGTGAAATGATGGTACACGTTCTGTCTGTGTGTCCTGTCCTTTGGATTGTTACTAGAAATCGCTCTGAATTCTTCTAAAGTATATAACTATGCGTTATATGACCGGTTTACAAAATTCAATTGGTAATTGTATCATAGAAAAAACGCGCTTCGAATAGTCATGTTTTGCTTATCATGGAATACGGCTAAGTGTCCTACTTTGAAACACGCGAGTAACTTTCCTTGTGAAATATTTAACTTAAGCACTTCATATTAGGCAGGCGATAACGATGAACAGTTCTAAACAAGTACTGGGAATTTTGTTGTCAAACTTTAAAAAATGAGGAAACGCGGAAGCGCGGAAACGCGGAAGCTCATAGACATAAATTCTCACCGGAGTGTACATTTTCGAAATCCGAGTAGATACATATACAGTCATACCTCTATCACACGTACACCGAAAGGACAGAGCGAGGTGTCCCTATTTGAGAGGTTTCTATTTTGCAGGTCATTATTATAATCACATCTCTTAAACGAAAATGGTGATCTATCATTTTAATTTTATTTTCCGAAACCAGTGCTTGGTAGAGAACATTCAGGTAAATTTTCAAAAAAAATCATCGCTAAATTTTATTTCTCAGGAATCACCTTAAATGGCGCCGAGTGGATCCCTTAGGCAAAAGTTTTGACTAGATGATGGGATGCAAAAGAGAGAAAACACTTATTTGCGCTAATATTCAAGTCATTACTGCACTTTTCAATAACATGCGGACTCTAAAACATTTTTAGAGCATGGCATAATGGCTCATAGCCCATGATCGCTAAGCCAATGAAAACTCTTGAATATTAAATTATTTGCAGATAAAAAATACTAAAAAGGCAAACTGTCAGAATCAAACAAGACTCTTCAGGGGATTTAATGACAATAATATTCATAACCATGCTTTATATACTATAAAATTTACATAATTACCATTTGAAATGTCTAAATGGCAAGGTTTGGGCTAGAGGCTTAAGATAAAATTCGGTAAATGCTGAAAGGTTTTCAATGGCGGTGCGCAGCACGATGTAATGAGCCGAAGGGGATTCCCCTGATGGGTTTGATGGTTCCAAAAGCCTTGTCAGGCTTGGCATTGCCATTGACAACCCAATTAGCAATTTCTTCTTATATATATAGAAATATATAAAGGTAGAATAAACAGAAGAAGATGCGAACTTTTCTCTTTGTGGTCTTTAATACATGGACGTTTCGCCCGTTCGGGCTTCTTCAGCACTTACAAAATCGATACTTGGATGTTGGTTAACCAACATCGTTTACACATCTATAGAAAAATATAAATATAAAAATATAAAAACATATATGTATATACACACATATAACTTAACTTAACTTATTATATTAAATTATTTCCAGATAAAAAAATAACTGTCAGAATCAAACTAGTTTGTTATTCAGTTGGAGCTAAAGAAAATTTTAAGCCCAACAGGGTTTTATGTTCTAATATCTATAGGAGTGTGGCTAATTTTGGATACCTATTTGGCGTTCCTGGCCCTTAATCCAGGGAAGTTGATGGGGTGTGGTTTCTTTGTACTTGTATCCATAGTATCAAGTCAGTCTGACTTGTGCTGAGTGAAGAACATGCTATATACTTAGTAGAATTAGCATAGCTTTCAGGCATTGACTATGATTTTAAGGCAGTTTAGTGTCCAATGATTGAGGCAATATTTAAATAAACAATAAACTTATTTGATTGTACCATTACTACTTGGATAACCCAGTAACTCTAGAGCTGAGACAAAAGTCCCGACTTGTGGAAGGGATGCCGCTTTCCGGTGGATGTCACAAATGATTCCCTGACAACTCAAGAACAGGATCCATCCACAAAGACCAAGTTCCGGAATCAACTTACTAACTCTTGGTTTAGATTTCCAGATCACCAGTAGGAGACCTTCTTTGTCAAGCTTCCATGCCACACCCTGTCAAAACAAGACCTCAAAACCAGAGAGATATCACAGTTGTCAGGATTTGACTATCATTATTGTACAACGAAATTTATTTAGTTGATAAAATCCTTTCAGACATCACATCAACTATAAATAAAAGCTAACATAAAAAATATATCTATATGTACATATGCATAACTTAAATAAAAGTAGCTGTATCAAGGTAACAAGATAAATGAATGAAAATTTATAATTAATATTTATTGAGGCAATTTCTTGCAAAGGGCTTTCATGTGATATGATGTCATCAGCCTGAATTTTTCCACAGAAGGGAGGACAAGAGATTCTATTGTCAATTTCTGCTTATGCTAGATCAAGTGTGGAGTGTAGAACTTGAAGTAAGCACTGCTGAGTTACTCCATAAGACACTGGGCTTTACTGGGCCCGTTGGACATGGTTGGACCTGGTTTTCGAAACATATATAATAAGATAATGAATGATAAGATAATGAATTGAAGACTTCATCAAAGACTACACTTTCATCCCAACAAGCCTGTTAGGTGATCTCTCACTCTTCAGGGGGATTTTAGAGACAATAATATTCATAGCCATGCTTTATACACTATACAATTTACATACCGGTAATTACTGTTGCAGAGAATTTGAAATGTCTAAATATTTAAATAAACAATAAACTTATTTGATTGTACCATTACTACTTGGATAACCCAGTAACTCTAGAGCTGAGACATGCCAAAAGTCCCGACTTGCGGAAGGGATGCCGCTTTCCGGTGGAGGGTCACAAATGATTCCCTGACAACTCAAGAACAGGATCCATCCACAAAGACCAAGTTCCGGAATCAACTTACCAACTCTTGGTTTACATTTCCAGATCACCAGTAGGAGACCTTCTTTGTCAAGCTTCCATACCACACCCTGTCAAAACAAGACCTCAAAACCAGAGAGATATCACAGTTGTCAGGATTTGACTATCATTATTGTACAACTAAATTTATTTAGTTGATAAAATCCTTTCAGACATCACATCAACTATAAATAAAAGCTAACATAAAAAATATATCTATATGTACATATGCATAACTTAAATAAAAGTAGCTGTATCAAGGTAACAAGATAAATGAATGAAAATTTATAATTAATATTTATTGAGGCAATTTCTTGCAAAGGGCTTTCATGTGATATGATGTCATCAGCCTGAATTTTTCCACAGAAGGGAGGACAAGAGATTCTATTGTCAATTTCTGCTTATGCTAGATCAAGTGTGGAGTGTAGAACTTGAAGTAAGCACTGCTGAGTTACTCCATAAGACACTGGGCTTTACTGGGCCCGTTGGACATGGTTGGACCTGGTTTTCGAAACATATATAATAAGATAATGAATGATAAGATAATGAATTGAAGACTTCATCGAAGACTACACTTTCATCCCAACAAGCCTGTTAGGTGATCTATCACTCTTCAGGGGGATTTTAAAGACAATAATATTCATAGCCATGCTTTGTACACTATACAATTGACATACCGGTAATTACTGCCGCAGAGAATTTGAAATGTCTAAATATTTAAATAAACAATAAACTCATTTGATTGTACCATTACTACTTGGATAACTTAGTAACTCTAGAGCTGATACATGCAAAAACTCCCGACTTGTGGAAGGGATACCGCTTTCCGGTGGATGTCACAAATGATTCCCTGACAACTCAAGAACAGGATCCATCCACGAAGACCAAGTTCCGGAATCAACTTCCCAACTCTTGGGTTAGATTTCCAGATCACCACTAGGAGGCCTTCTTTGTCAAGCTTCCTTGCCATACTCTGTCAAAACAAGACCTCAAAACCAGAGAGATAGCACAGTTGTCAGGATTTGACTATGATTAAGACAGTTTAGTGTGCTATTATTGTACAACTACATTTATTTAGTTGATAAAATCCTTTCAGACATCACATCAACAATAAATAAAAGCTAACATAAAAAATATATCTATACGTACATATGCATAACTTACATAAAAGTAAATATATCAAGGTAGCAAGATAAATGAATGAAAATTTATAATTAATATTATAATTATAATTATATTGAGGCAATTGATTGCAAAGGGCTTTCATGTGATATGATACCATGAGCCTGAATTTTTCCAAGACCAATAATTTCTATAAGACCAAGTGTCTTATAGAGTAACTTAAGCAGTGCTTACCTGAAGTTATACACTCCAAACTTTATATAGCATAACCAGGAAATGAAACTAGAATCTCTTGGCCACCTGTGGAAATATTTAGGCTCATGTCATCATATCACAGGAAAGCCCTTTGCAAGCAATTGCATCAATAATGGCACACTAGACAGCCTTTAAATCATAGTCAATGCCTGAAAACTGTGCTATCTCTACCTAGTATATAGCATGTTCTCCACTCAGCACAAGTCAAAGCCACTTGATACTAGGCATAAGAGTACAAAGAAACCACACCCAAACACCTTCACTTGGATTACGGGACAGGAACTCCAAATAGATATCCAAAATTAGGCACACTCCTGGAGATATTAGTACATAAAACCCTGTTGGGCTTAAAATTTTAATTTGGCTTCAACTTAATAACAAACTAGTTTGATTCTGACAGTTTTGCATATTTCTGATATACAACCCCAACCTCTGTCGAGAAAAGTCAAAGTCAAATTGAAATTGAAATCCAAAAAATCGAAATGGCTTAATCAAGTCAAGCTGGTTTGATAAAGTTTACAGACGAAAATAACTTAATAGCACCATATTAACAGACCCCATTTTCAAAACTCCAGGTAGATATAGATATATGTATTATAATAAGATAATGAATTGAAGACTTCATCAAAAACTACACTTTCATCCCAACAAGCCTGTTCCGTGATCTCTCACTCTTCAGGGGGATTTTAAAGACAATAATATTCATAGCCATGCTTTATACACTATAAAATTTACATACCACTAATTACTGTTGCAGAGAATTTGAAATGTCTAAATATTTAAATAAATGATAAACTAAGACATTTCTTAACTCTGGACTTAAAAATATTCTCATTTGTTCCATCAGGTGACATCTATAACAGCCTCAAGTGAGAAATCAGTCTTATAAAGTGTCATTTGGAGTGGCTCGACTAACAAAATGGCTATCAACTTGAAGTGCCAGCTTTCAAGCTGAAACGTTGCTTTCCAGTGGACGCCACAACTGATTCCCTGACCCGGATGCATCCACAAACAACCAAGTTCAGGCCAACTCTTAGATCAGATTTCCAGATCAACTAGGTGGCCTTGTCAAGTTTCCTCGCCTTGTTACCCTGCCAAAACAATTACCCCAGTTTGTCAACTCACCAAAATAAAATCATGTTTCACAATACAGTTTCCTCCTCTGACTTCCACCGCTGAACTATGAAAGGTTCATACCTGTAGAATGCAGAATCGGCTTAATTCAGCCTGTTTGGGCAGCCTTGAACTGAAAATGAAAAATGAAAGTCAAGGTAAATCCAGTCCAACAGACCCCAAAAGACGTTCCTGGATCAAATTTTGCAGGGTGATTGTATGGTGACTGTATGGTTTGCAAGAAAATTTTTTCACTAGGCGGGCTCGAGAACAAACGTATGTATGTTGGGCAGGTGTACGTGGCAGTAGTTCACCCCCCGTTGGGGGGAGAGGGGAGGGGCGTTTGACTCCAAAGTCAATTGCTTGGGGTGTGAATTTGGTGACTGTATGGTTTTGCAAGAAAATTGGCAGCAAGTCGAGAATAGTTGTGGAGAGGGTGTTTTTTCACTAGGCGGGCTCGAGAACAAACGTATGTATGTTGGGCAGGTGTACGTGGCAGTAGTTCACCCCCCGTTGGGGGGAGAGGGGAGGGGCGTTTGACTCCAAAGTCAATTGCTTGGGGTGTGAATTTGGTGACTGTATGGTTTTGCAAGAAAATTGGCAGCAAGTCGAGAATAGTTGTGGAGAGGGTGTTTTTTCACTAGGCGGGCTCGAGAACAAACGTATGTATGTTGGGCAGGTGTACGTGGCAGTAGTTCACCCCCCGTTGGGGGGAGAGGGGAGGGGCGTTTGACTCCAAAGTCAATTGCTTGGGGTGTGAATTTGGTGACTGTATGGTTTTGCAATAATAACGAATAATGTATGGTTTTTATATTGCTACTATTGTGCTTTACCTTCCATATTTTTCTATTGTGATGTATGTGTGTCCGTCCGACCTAAATTATCCTAAACAAATTGTAATGCTGCCTGCCTGCCCCTTTTAAGTTTTCAGTTATTTCAGGCAGCCAGACCCCCGTTATATTATTTTATCTCTATCTATTTGAATAATTTATCTGCATGTATGTAAGTTTATGGGGTAAATAAATTGTTGTTTTTGTTGTTACGAACCCTCGACTGTATGTGCCTCGGGTTTGCATAACTGTCTCGAATTCTCCCAGCCCTCCTCGTGTTTACATGAGGCTATATAAAGACGGAAAAAGTGCTCTATTGCTTAAATCGAAAGCAAATTATTACAGGACTATTAAATCTACCTTCCGATTGTGCTATATCATGCGATCCTGCGATGCTGGCATCAGGCAGGTCGTCAAATGGCGGCCAGCTTATCCATCGACGGCCCTCACGAACTTCTCTGCGACTCAAGACATTTTCCTCGGACAGCAAAAAGGGACATTTAGCGCTTTCAGGCGACTGAAATACTAACTAGCCAGCTTCCGTGATCTACAAGAAACACGTCCGCCATTTTGCTTATCAACCTCGTTCCCAGGCAGCGCTCGGAAATATTTGCCTGGAAATTTTTCCGGCCTGGAAAAATGAAATTACCAACTTCCTGATTTTTTATCACAAACTTAAATTGTGGCTTGCTACTGAAATCGATTGGCACAGATCTCAGTTTTTCAAGATTCTCTGACAAAATGATAGAATGCAAGACAGATCTCATCAAGTCACTAAACTGTTTATTGTGTCAATAAATTCTAAGAATGAAATAATACAATGCAATTACAATGCAACACACATCTTATGAGAATTGCCGACTTAATCGGACTTGAGAACCTGCATAACGAAGGCTTATCCCCGACTACCAGTAACGAGTATTATTCTCACGATATCATTCCTACGACTGATTAAACTATTCTGGGAGTACATGTAGTGACTTTCACCACTCAAAACATAAATTGTCGACGTTGGGAGAACATCGGCGTTGATCAAATTCCTTTTCACCTCTTCACACGTTGTTCCTCAGTTCCCACCATGCAATCCGAACGCTCCCTACCGGCTGACTTCGTCCGACGAGTCAAGCTCAGATGAATGAAAAATATTAGCTCGCAATAAAATTCCCTCAATAATATTGTTGCTACAACTGATCAGACTATTCTGGGAATAAAGATAAATTTACACCATAACATTACTGCCATTTTTCCTGCCGTGTATTTCGACCTTCAAATACGACGGGAATTTGCCAGTTAACCAAACTTGATTTGCACAGGTAATCACGCGGTTTCGAGTTCAATTTGGAATCAATTTCAGAAAAGCTGAAAGTGCAAATTAATTCCAAATTGAACGAGAAAAAACCCGTGAAAACACTTGCGCGAAGGATGTTTTGAACTCTCTTCTCAGTGTTTTCATGCGGAATGAGCTGAATTCCGATGAATTCGAAAGATATATTTAATGCCAAAATTGTCAGAGAATTTGAGTCCTGATCGACAGAAAAAAGCAGTTTGACATCATTCATGATCAAGAAATCACAGCTAAAAACAGACTGGCTTCTCAGACAAAAAGCCAGTTCATAGCACATGTGAGTGACAATTATTCTAATACGTCAATGCAATTCTTCCCACCAGCTGACTTCACCAGAGCAATGCAGATCCGATGAATTCGAAAAGGTAATTTGAATGCAAAATTGAGCCCGGGCCCCTAAAATTCCATCTCATCATTCCAGACATTTCG
>CAXHUQ010001111.1:0-10000 GCA_964020085.1 Micromussa lordhowensis
TCTGACCTGAAGAATGGCTAAAAGTGCGAAACGTCATCCACAGAAACGTTTGACACTTTCATTGAAACGTTGACAAAGTTACTTTCTAATGTTTTATTGTTTACATTGTCTCAACGCATCACTGCGAAGATATAAGCATACTATACGGTATCTTTGATAGCCAAACAAAGATAATAAAATACCTGTCAATTCAGTATTGAGTAACATGTCTACATCTGCCAGTGGTGTCCTCTGTAGTGACTGGACTGTCTGAACTGAGTGCTCTGCATTCCTCTGCACTGTCTGGACCTGAACTGGGTACTCCAGGGACTGGCTTAAATGAGAATCAGGTGTTGAAAACCGCAACAGAGGGGCGCACTGTGAGGTTTGATGCTGGACTGAACATGCCGGAGCAGATGTCATAAGGTTCAGGATCTTGTCAAGCTTGGCTTCCTGCCTTGCAAAGGAACACTCGAGCCATTCTAGGATTGTTCGTGCAAGGGGAAGCTCTGTGGCTGCATCACTTCCTTGGCATACCTGAAGTAAATAAACTCATTGTAAGTTTGTGACGTATAATAAATTCTACATACTTTTTACAAATAATGAGTTTAAAGTAAGTTACTTAGTGCACTGTGCAGGGCCGTAGCCAGCAAAAAATGTCTGAGGCAATGTCAATGAAAAATTTTGACGATATTTTCTAAGATGACGCTAAGTTTCTCTCATAGTGTTGGGGGTCTTTCTCCTCTGTGACAGCTTTCTATAGAATGTGAAGTGTAATTCCCTTCAAAAAAAAATTCACGAAGTAACATTTTTATTCTATGCTTACCTCTGTTACATTATCCAGACTCTGCATTGCTCTACTTATGAGATTTCCCATATTTGGAATTTTAATCTTTCCTCCGTCAGAGTAATCTCCCAGATCAGCGGTGGGTGGAGGCGATGTTTCTTTGATAGGCCTGACAGGCTGAGGTGGACGCTGAGGAATCAGTGAAAACAACGGAGTATCATCGTCTGAATCGGAACTGTCTTCGGACGACTCAACGACTTGTTGCTCTTTAGCTGGTGACGTAACCTCCAAAATCTGCGAAATTGAACAAATTAGCGTATTAGTGCAGAAAAGCAACGACTGTTAGAAATCTACAACGCAGATAAATAATCACCAGTTCTCCAATAGATTTATTACATCTACTCCATACATTACGGTCGTTTCCATACAATGTTGTTTCGATACAAGTTGCTGGGGTCGATTCGATACAAACTGTACTTGCAAAAGTAAACTTAGAAATAGAATACTTTCAGACAGACTGCGAGCATTCTCTCTTTTGCTCGAAAATCCGTACGGAAATTGAGCGTGACTGCGAGCGTGACATACAAAGCCGCCACTTACGGCTCGCGGCTTAGCATATCACGCTCCCACGCTCATGTTGTTTTGCGTTCTTCCTTCCGTTATTCCCTACGAACTTTCGAGCAAAAGAGAGACTGCTCGCAGTCTAACTATCAGAGGGTTTCAACTGCAATTATTTTTGTTTCATTATTATATGAGAGTTGACTCCGCAAGCAGAGCACAAATATTTTTTAAGTTCCGAAAGACCGAGATTTTATAGTACTCCCAAGCTCGAAAATATCCTCAAAGACATGGGCAAAATAATGTTTGAAATTGCTTGGTATTTGGGGACGAAGATTTACTATCCTAAGAAGAATTGAATGAGATATTACGGCTGCCGGGTATTCAGACACAATGCGTTTCTCCCCAACTGCTTTAGGTAACTTGAGGTTGCATCGTATTTACTTCAGTTTGGAAAGAATCAGACTACGTCCCTCTTTCGCTTAGTCTGTCGAGACTAAGAGAAAGAGGGACTACTAGTCTAGTATAGGATTGACTTAATATTTGTGTCAAACGGACTAACTAAAAGGCTAGGCTACAAATGATACTGACATTTACTAATTAATTTTAAGACTTCATGTCAAACTGTTAAAGGTCAAAAACTGATACCGTTGGGTGATACACGCGTATAAAGTAATTGAAAATACTCTCCGCTATATTGCACGGAACTTAGTTGTTTAACTAATTGTTTTTGTAAGCCATCGATTGAGAAAAAGTACCGCGCGCTAATGAATAACAGAAGCGCGCTCATGCCAAATCGTAATCTGTTTGTTTTAAATCTCCTACTCTTTGCGTTCTTGTTCGAATAAGTTACTTCAAGTCCCGAGAGCTAAGTTAAAGTCTTATGGTGACCGCAGATTTTCTATTGCAGGACCTAAGTTATGGAATAGCATACCTGCATCTTTAAGAAATGCCGATTCCTTAAATTCTTTTAAAAAACATTTAAAGACATATTTATTTCACCAAGCCTTTCCTTGATTTATAAATAGATTTGTATATATATTGTTATGCTTATATAGTAGTTGTTAGGTTTTTATATTTTTGTTACATTTTTCCTGACATTGTAAAGCGCCTAGAACAATTAATGATATAGAAGCTATATAAATAAAGTTTATTATTATTATTATTAAATCTGTTGAACGACAAAAACTGAAACAGTTGGCTCATAAGTACATAAACGTTACCTTGAATTTTAGAGTCACCGTGTCTTAACAACTGAACCAAACTATAACATAATGCAAGCGGTATGGTTTGACCCTAAACGAATAACAGTGCTATATAAACGAATAGAAGTTTTTGCTCAAACCAAATCGCAAACAAGTGTCGAATTTTCAGAGCATGATTAAGCTAATCCAGGTAACCATGAATTGAAATTTCAGTTTTATCATTTTTAGCAACGATACCTGGCCACATTTTTCTGTCCTTTCGTTTTATTGGTAATAATCTTAAACTACACAAACTCATCTTTCGAACAAACCGGCTCAGTTGTAACTACATTTATAAACAAACAGTTTTACAGACCTGTCCCTTCGGTTTCTCCTTGCCCTTTGCTTTTGAAATTGTTTTTTTTTGCGGGAGGTGATTCTGGGATCTGCGGAATAAGAGCAACAGGTGGTCAAATTCTTCCAGGAGAACTCACACTCGTTCAAGGAGTTTGATCTAAAACAAAAACGTACCAGTTTTCACTTCACTTTCGCCTGACGCGGTTGCAGTGTTCCCTCCGATCTGGAAGATTTCTGACTCGTTTCAAATGGGTAGCAGTACTTTAACATTTTGTCCCTGCTTCAGGGGGGATGGATCTACAATGCAGTTGCAATAAACATCGGAATACTTTCCACAACTCCAGATGACACGAGCAATTTTTTTCTCCATGACGCAAGTTAACAGAAGGTGAGTAGTTTCGATTTAAAGAAGATGATCCGAGGAAAGCGACATCAATTTCAAACCTTTTATAGTTCTCTGTAGCGTCAGCTGGATCAATAATACTTCAGTTTCATTGGCTTATCGACTTTCAATTAGCACGCACGTGCTATTGATATTATAATTTAGAGCAGTCGCAAGTTCTCTAATTTGTTTTCCATTGAGAGTGAAATTTAAAATAACAATGCCATCGACTTGAATGAACCGCCTTCGAGAAAACACTATTTTATCGTCTAACATTTGCAAGACAAATGACAGTTTTGGAATGAACTTCGTCAAGAAGCTTGTTATCTTTTGTCAGAAAGTGAACTCCACACTTGTGGCTTTTATGTTCCGAAACAGTTATTTGTCACTGTTTACGCTTTTTGTGTAGACTTGTGAAGCGTGAGCGGTACCTAAACTAAAGAAGGTGAGACTTTTCATTAACATATACTAATGAGCTTCGGTTTCCACTGACAGAGATTCCTGTGATGAAGGTTCCCGACTCGCCGGTTGGACTGGATAGCACTCTACAACTGCATAGAACTCTTTTTTCGTTTTTTTTTTTCCCAGAGAACTTTCTGTCCCTCCTTCAGTGGGGACGGATCCACGATGGTCGAACGGTAAACATTCGAATACTTTCCACAACTCCAGATAACACGAGCTATGATTCTCTATTCATTTGGTTAAGTGTGATTTTTTTTAGGCGGAGAGGTTTTCAAATTGAAATAAAAAAACTTGTTTTCTTGAAGCGTGACAGAAACGGTATGTTTTCAATGATTCTCTATTCATTTGGCGAAGTGTGACTTTTTTTTAGGCGGAGAGGATTTCAGATTGAAATAAAAAAACTTGTTTTCTTGAAGCCTGACAGAAACAGTATGTTTTCAATGATTCTCTCTTCATTTGGCGAAGTGTGATTTTTTTTTAGGCGGAGAGGTTTTCAAATTGAAATAAAAACACTTGTTTTCTTGAAGCGTGACAGAAACGGTATGTTTTCAATGATTCTCTATTCATTTGGCGAAGTGTGATTTTTTTAGGTGGAGAGGTTTTCAAATTGAAATAAAAACACTTGTTTTCTTGAAGCGTGACAGAAACGGTATGTTTTTAATGATTCTCTATTCATTTGGCAAAGTGTGATTTTTTTTAGGTGGAGAGGTTTTCGAATTGAAATAAAAAAACTTGTTTTCTTGAAGCGTGACAGAAACGGTATGTTTTCAATGGGTCTCTATTCATTTGGCGAAGTGTGATTTTTTTTAGGCGGAGAGGTTTTCAAATTGAAATAAAAAAACTTGTTTTCTTGAAGCGTGACAGAAACGGGCTTCTTCTGCATAGTAATTGATTATTCTTTTAGAAAGAAACTGAGAAGGTCCCGAAAGACATACTAATCTTAGGTCGTTGTAGTTGATTTCAAACTAAACATAGCAACTATATCTCTTTGAAGTGATTTATTCATGTTGGTCATTGACTTTTATCAGATGTGTTGGCTCGTAAAAGAGCCGTTTTTAGCGACCTACAGTGCAATGTTGAATCCGAATTCGACGAAGCAGGGCACGGTGGCTCCTAAAAGAGCCTCTTTTTAATATTTTGTTGCGGCGCCTTGAGCCTCCACCACAGCTGGAATTGCCTTGTGCAAAACGTGATCAATGTATTTTGCACACTTCTCCGGCGTGACTTTCTTCGTCCAGAACTTCTTGATACCGTGCACCAGTTCCTGCTTGTTGCGTGGCTTCACTTTTGATTCCAAGAAGAACTTGAGCTCATGCCACAAGTCTTCTATCAGGTTGAGATCTGGACTCTCCGGGGGGGGGGGGGGGGGTACGCCACCAGTTGATACTTTTTTCTTCCAAGAAAGCCTTCGCTCGTCTGGACGTATGTTTAGGGTCATTATCCTGCATGAACCGGTGGTCGGGAAGTTTTTCTCTAATGAACGGGACAAGTGTGGTCTCGGATGTTGCAGAACAAATCAGCATCCATGATGCCATCAAAGATACAAATCTTTGTGGCACCGTGTCTGCTAATTCCTGCCCAGACATAAACCTTCAGCGGATGTTTTGGTTTCGGTTTTCGCTTCGTTGGCTCGTCTACCTTCCTGTAACAGGTGCGACGATACTGCACGAGGGAAATGGAACACTGGTCGCTGAAAATGACGTTGTGAAATGTATCGCCACTCTCCATGATGCGCTGAGCGTACTCCAATCTCTTCACTTTGTTGGCGTCATGTATCAGCTGACAATAAGCAGTCCGCTGTAGAGTCCAGCCTTGTTGCTTGCGGGATCTTCGCACTGTGGACGAACTCACTGCAACGCCACGCTTTGCCAGCTTCTTCTGGATCTGAGCGCTTGTCATCTCAACATTGCTTCGCATTTGCTGATCTATAAAAGCGTTTGCCTCTACAGATAGCTTCCTGGGTCTTCCAGAACGTGGTAGATTAGCTACGGAGCCGGTGAGTTGAAGCTTTTTGATAATTCGTGTTGCACTGGCAAAGCTGACGAGTAAGCCTTCTCCTTTCAACAATTTAAATATCTCAGCTGGGTGGAGACCTTGCTTGTTGAGAAGCTCGATTTTTGTTCGCGTGTAATTGGAAACTTTTGGCATGATCACCACAAGAGAGTTTCAACGGGAATGATTGAGTGCCCGCACGCTAGCAGTATTCAACACAAGCGGTTGCTATGGTAATGCAAAAACCAGTTCGCGCAGAGTCTGGGTTACGCAAACATGGCCGTGTCAGCGAGTGGCCCTTGTGTTCAACAAACGCGAGCTAAGAAACCACCAAAGAACAACGGTGTAAGAGCTGCGATGCTTTCAATGTGAAGTAAACAGTAAAAGGAACCTTTGAAGTAATACAGGTGAGTCTTGTATAAACCTGTTGTATAAACGGAAACGAGTTTTTTCGTAAAGCTTACACTGTGAAGTGACATCAGAAAAGAATCGTCGCGGCAAATTCGAACTGGGCAGCGTGGAAATGTTTGAGCAGGGCAAACAAAGAGCGAAATTGCGCTCAAATGTTCTAAGTCATTTATCGAACACTGCGAATTTTCACTTGAAAATTCGAAGTATATTTTCGTTCCGAACGAATTGTCGTTCGAAAATTCCCGTAGTTGGAAACAATAGGCATCACAAATTATCGTGACTTTTCGTTGAAAATTCACTTCCATCGAAAATTCGATATTTTTTCGTCGAAAAGCCAGGAAAAGCCGCGAATTTCGGCGAAATACGTTTGCATTACTTTTGCACAATACTGTATGTGCAGCTTGGAGAGCCATTTTATATTGCTTGTAACCAATGTCTTTTGCAAATAATGAGTTTCAACAGTTTAAGTGTCAGCTGACACAAGTCTTGAAAGCAGCTTATTCTCTTTTTATTATATGTAATTTGGCTTCTTTCCTTATTTTAGGAAGCCAACACCCTTTCAGTTTTAATTTTTATTTCGTGTTAATTTAATTTCTGTCAAGTTTAAGGGTCAATAAAGTTGTTGTTTTTGTTGTTGTTGTTTGTAAGCAGGAGAATTCCACATCCATCTGTAAATCTCAGGTTAATTCCATGGAGTTTTCAGGGCGACTTGTGTTGTTAACACCAGTTTGTACTAAGTCTTTTGATATTATATTTGGCAGCTTATAAAGAGTAAGGTTGGTGTTAATGTTAACATCTGCTTACTGTAGTCATTATTGCAGTGTTCATCAGAGTTAAATGCAGATGCTCAAAAGTACAACTTGCTTCCCCTGCAATGCACAATAAAGATAATAGTGACACGTTAAATGGTTCTACACTGTATAATATACTGTCACTGAAAATATGGATATATCTTTAATTTCCTTCCCTTTCTCATCCATTGCGCCCCCTCTCCCCTAATAAAAATAAGCTACTTACCTAACTATGCAGTGCCCAGTGTATTTCTTGCTTTTCTGGAAAGAGTTTAAGAAAGGAAATGCCAGTTATTGTGTCATACTTTTGCTGAAGAAACATTGGGGCTAAAATAATCCTTTTAACCTGGGAAAAATGTATTGTTATGTACAACATCTGTACATATTGGTAGAGTTACATGTAATTTTGAATGTCTATGAAGACTAGGAATTTAGGGACATGTCATGAATAGCATAGTAAATTCACACCCCTCTTTGTTTCTGCCAATAAATTTTCTGGTTGTTTTGCCATGTGATTTAAATAGTTGCTTGATACATTTAGATACATGTATTTATTTGGTATGTAAAGTTTCCATATTCGGCTAAATTGTGTATTAATAATAATCTCATATGATACATATAGGGAAGTATTTAAACAGCTTTCATGGAAATATAAATAGGCTTATGATCACTGCAGTAAGACTCCAGGGTACCTGCTGATTGTACACATTGGTATAAACATGATCTACAGTATCTGTGTACGGTAGTCAGTAGTGAACTGGTGAATCATCTGAGTGTATCCTTTGTCTGTTGTAAGATATTTTTTTAGACCCTTTTGTTCTGAATTTCCCTGTATTAGATCAATATTGAACTCGCCAAGCAGCACAGTTGGAATTGTACATGTAGGTTCTATTAATACTGAATTGTGAAGATGAGTGAGAGCATTAATTAACTGTAAAATTGTAACTTAAATTTTCGAGCGATAGATACCAATAACATGGGTGTCAGTAAAACGCGGGGCCGGGGTCGGGCTTGGGGTCAATTTTTTTTTTCTTTTTTGTTATTTCCTTTTTTTCGGTTTTTTAACCGCAACGCAGATTTCTCGATTTTCATCAGCAGTGAATCCTTAATAACTATATCTTCGAATTGGCATATATAAAACAAGAGAATGAAATGCGGTGGAGGTCATACCGCAAACAATCTGTGTGACAGTTCGTCAAACAGTCGAATATAGACGCTGCACAAATCTCATTTCCAGGCCAGCGCCGATTTCTTTATTACAGAAAGCGACATGACAAAGACCAAAATCTTTGAGACAGTTCAATGCGAGTACATAACGTGCAAATAAACTGGTCAAGGCTAACGCAGGCTTCCGTGGTCACTGGATGTCATTACCGTAACCATTACCTTTTGTTTCATGTGGTGTTCTGTGGCCGTTGCATGGGATAACGAATTGACAGGTAGGTCAGTCTGTTGAGAGGCCAGGGAGATTACAGTTCATGATTGCACGACAATGCAGCATTGTGTATCTAATAATATTCAACCCAGGGCAGAACAGAATAAACGTTGTTAAAAGCATCAGGAATGATCTTACAACTGTAGTCATTTATTTCTTAGAAACACAACTTTACACTGACAGTGCTTCACATTAAAGATAAACTTTAAACTAGCTGGCGAGATATAACTTTCAGCACAAGAGCAGTTACCTCATGTTATCGCGATTGTTCACAGTCGTAAATACTATCGAATCTGTTTTAACAGATTCGATAGTATAGTTCGACGTCTGAAACCAAGTAGTGCCAAGTATTACACGAAAGTGGCACTACTTGGTTTCAGAGGTCGAACTATAAACGAACTGAATTCATAAATAATTTGAAAACATTTCTTTCGATTGTCTGCAATTGGCACAATCGCTGGTTTACGTTTTGGTTTACAATAATGTTACATTCGACGTCTACAAACCAACTGTTGTTCGACTCGAGGCCATTGTTAATACCGGTAAAAGGCAAATTTATATGCAGTGCCATTTAACCTAAAGACCAAGTAAGCATATAATTTCTCCAAACCACTATGTTTAGAAGTTTGTTAGAATACCCTATCTTTATGTCCACCTTATCTTATACTCTTCCAGGAAACGAAAGGAAGCAAAACATACAAGCTGCAATGTGCAGGAACTTACCGTTAACACTCCCGCTGCCTTGCATACTTCCAACGAGTGAAAAGTGATGGTTCATCACCTGTACATTTTAGCGGGAAAAGCGATTGAAAACCACCCCATGATGCTCAGCGTGTAATTCGTGATTTCTCCTGAGCCGTTGATTATTAGCATTAGGTAATATCATAAAGAAAAAGACACAACAAAGAAAAAAAAGGAAAACATGAAAATAACAAAATTATAAAAAGTTGACCCCGACCCCGCGTTTTACTAACACCCCAATAACATGAATATTTGGAATTGGTTGCCTTAACACCATAACAGTGATTTCCAAATTATTAAAGTTATATCTGTATGGAATTTTAGTACAATTCAAATCATTCTTAATTTACACAGCGGTTCCATAGCAAGTTCTTATGTTAGACTAATTAAAGTCATTTCTGTTAAGAGTAAACTTCACTTTAATAGCTGATATGTACATGTGTCATCTCTATCTAACAAGCAAAGTTTTGATTCAACAAAAATGTTCACCTCAGCTTTTTGAATGTTGTAATCACTTCACACATCATCTATGTGAAGGTACAGAGACCTAACATTCTGAAACAAGATTGGTTTTGTTTGGTGTAAATTGTCAGTCTGTAACACTGCTAAAGGCACGAGCTTACTTGTGTTCTTAGTCTACTCATTTCACTTTTAACTTTTTCACTAACTTTTATTTTGTTTTCATTCAAATTAAGAATATGCAGTGCTTATGAATAAGAATAGCACCTATTCAAGAATGAGGCATACAAAAATAGGCGCTATTCTTATTCAAATCAGCGATCCGAGTTGATGGTGGTCCGACTTTTGTACCTGCCTACACAGCCTACACAGAGCTGTACCAGTGCTTCCTTCCGAACGAAATAATCCCCTCGTATAAAAGGCATAGTAAAAAATACGGCACAACAAAGGAGGCTTACCTTT
>CAXHUQ010001113.1:0-12775 GCA_964020085.1 Micromussa lordhowensis
CTTGAACCTGCTACCTCAAAGTGTTCTCCATCACCGGTCTGGGGCTACAGCAGCTGAACTGTAGGGTCTCCCAAAACATTCTGTCCCAATATATGTCTGGATTTATGAAAACCGTGCTCACCTCGGCACAACCACCCTGACAGTTTTCCAAGAAATTACAGGGTATTTTTAGACAGATCAGCCACAGGCAGCCTGGCAACACACACTCTACTCACCCAGCTTGCTTGTGACTGGCTGGCTGGCTTCCAGCCACTAAGCCCACAGGGCATGACTGACAAAGGCTGTCCTGCAAAGAAAATAAGCAGTTTTCCTAAGCAAAATGCCTCTCTCTGTGACTCACCCCACCCCCCAAAGGATAATTGCTGGGCCTTTCCCTTGGTACCAGCTGGTAGCCAGACACCTAAGCTTTCTACCACTACCCTCCATGACGGAGTCCCCCCTCACTTTCGGAGCACCGCAAGGGCCTGACTGCCGGCTATCGCCGGCAGGCAGGCGAAAAAGTTTTGGCCCAAAGTCGACACCGTTCTCAAAAATCCAGACATATATTGGCCTGGAATGCCAGGGACATGCCTCCAGCTTGAACCTGCTACCTCAAAGTGTTCTCCATCACCGGTCTGGGGCTACAGCAGCTGAACTGTAGGGTCTCCCAAAACATTCTGTCCCAATATATGTCTGGATTTATGAAAACCGTGCTCACCTCGGCACAACCACCCTGACAGTTTTCCAAGAAATTACAGGGTATTTTTAGACAGATCAGCCACAGGCAGCCTGGCAACACACACTCTACTCACCCAGCTTGCTTGTGACTGGCTGGCTGGCTTCCAGCCACTAAGCCCACAGGGCATGACTGACAAAGGCTGTCCTGCAAAGAAAATAAGCAGTTTTCCTAAGCAAAATGCCTCTCTCTGTGACTCACCCCACCCCCCAAAGGATAATTGCTGGGCCTTTCCCTTGGTACCAGCTGGTAGCCAGACACCTAAGCTTTCTACCACTACCCTCCATGACGGAGTCCCCCCTCACTTTCGGAGCACCGCAAGGGCCTGACTGCCGGCTATCGCCGGCAGGCAGGCGAAAAAGTTTTGGCCCAAAGTCGACACCGTTCTCAAAAATCCAGACATATATTGGCCTGGAATGCCAGGGACATGCCTCCAGCTTGAACCTGCTACCTCAAAGTGTTCTCCATCACCGGTCTGGGGCTACAGCAGCTGAACTGTAGGGTCTCCCAAAACATTCTGTCCCAATATATGTCTGGATTTATGAAAACCGTGCTCACCTCGGCACAACCACCCTGACAGTTTTCCAAGAAATTACAGGGTATTTTTAGACAGATCAGCCACAGGCAGCCTGGCAACACACACTCTACTCACCCAGCTTGCTTGTGACTGGCTGGCTGGCTTCCAGCCACTAAGCCCACAGGGCATGACTGACAAAGGCTGTCCTGCAAAGAAAATAAGCAGTTTTCCTAAGCAAAATGCCTCTCTCTGTGACTCACCCCACCCCCCAAAGGATAATTGCTGGGCCTTTCCCTTGGTACCAGCTGGTAGCCAGACACCTAAGCTTTCTACCACTACCCTCCATGACGGAGTCCCCCCTCACTTTCGGAGCACCGCAAGGGCCTGACTGCCGGCTATCGCCGGCAGGCAGGCGAAAAAGTTTTGGCCCAAAGTCGACACCGTTCTCAAAAATCCAGACATATATTGGCCTGGAATGCCAGGGACATGCCTCCAGCTTGAACCTGCTACCTCAAAGTGTTCTCCATCACCGGTCTGGGGCTACAGCAGCTGAACTGTAGGGTCTCCCAAAACATTCTGTCCCAATATATGTCTGGATTTATGAAAACCGTGCTCACCTCGGCACAACCACCCTGACAGTTTTCCAAGAAATTACAGGGTATTTTTAGACAGATCAGCCACAGGCAGCCTGGCAACACACACTCTACTCACCCAGCTTGCTTGTGACTGGCTGGCTGGCTTCCAGCCACTAAGCCCACAGGGCATGACTGACAAAGGCTGTCCTGCAAAGAAAATAAGCAGTTTTCCTAAGCAAAATGCCTCTCTCTGTGACTCACCCCACCCCCCAAAGGATAATTGCTGGGCCTTTCCCTTGGTACCAGCTGGTAGCCAGACACCTAAGCTTTCTACCACTACCCTCCATGACGGAGTCCCCCCTCACTTTCGGAGCACCGCAAGGGCCTGACTGCCGGCTATCGCCGGCAGGCAGGCGAAAAAGTTTTGGCCCAAAGTCGACACCGTTCTCAAAAATCCAGACATATATTGGCCTGGAATGCCAGGGACATGCCTCCAGCTTGAACCTGCTACCTCAAAGTGTTCTCCATCACCGGTCTGGGGCTACAGCAGCTGAACTGTAGGGTCTCCCAAAACATTCTGTCCCAATATATGTCTGGATTTATGAAAACCGTGCTCACCTCGGCACAACCACCCTGACAGTTTTCCAAGAAATTACAGGGTATTTTTAGACAGATCAGCCACAGGCAGCCTGGCAACACACACTCTACTCACCCAGCTTGCTTGTGACTGGCTGGCTGGCTTCCAGCCACTAAGCCCACAGGGCATGACTGACAAAGGCTGTCCTGCAAAGAAAATAAGCAGTTTTCCTAAGCAAAATGCCTCTCTCTGTGACTCACCCCACCCCCCAAAGGATAATTGCTGGGCCTTTCCCTTGGTACCAGCTGGTAGCCAGACACCTAAGCTTTCTACCACTACCCTCCATGACGGAGTCCCCCCTCACTTTCGGAGCACCGCAAGGGCCTGACTGCCGGCTATCGCCGGCAGGCAGGCGAAAAAGTTTTGGCCCAAAGTCGACACCGTTCTCAAAAATCCAGACATATATTGGCCTGGAATGCCAGGGACATGCCTCCAGCTTGAACCTGCTACCTCAAAGTGTTCTCCATCACCGGTCTGGGGCTACAGCAGCTGAACTGTAGGGTCTCCCAAAACATTCTGTCCCAATATATGTCTGGATTTATGAAAACCGTGCTCACCTCGGCACAACCACCCTGACAGTTTTCCAAGAAATTACAGGGTATTTTTAGACAGATCAGCCACAGGCAGCCTGGCAACACACACTCTACTCACCCAGCTTGCTTGTGACTGGCTGGCTGGCTTCCAGCCACTAAGCCCACAGGGCATGACTGACAAAGGCTGTCCTGCAAAGAAAATAAGCAGTTTTCCTAAGCAAAATGCCTCTCTCTGTGACTCACCCCACCCCCCAAAGGATAATTGCTGGGCCTTTCCCTTGGTACCAGCTGGTAGCCAGACACCTAAGCTTTCTACCACTACCCTCCATGACGGAGTCCCCCCTCACTTTCGGAGCACCGCAAGGGCCTGACTGCCGGCTATCGCCGGCAGGCAGGCGAAAAAGTTTTGGCCCAAAGTCGACACCGTTCTCAAAAATCCAGACATATATTGGCCTGGAATGCCAGGGACATGCCTCCAGCTTGAACCTGCTACCTCAAAGTGTTCTCCATCACCGGTCTGGGGCTACAGCAGCTGAACTGTAGGGTCTCCCAAAACATTCTGTCCCAATATATGTCTGGATTTATGAAAACCGTGCTCACCTCGGCACAACCACCCTGACAGTTTTCCAAGAAATTACAGGGTATTTTTAGACAGATCAGCCACAGGCAGCCTGGCAACACACACTCTACTCACCCAGCTTGCTTGTGACTGGCTGGCTGGCTTCCAGCCACTAAGCCCACAGGGCATGACTGACAAAGGCTGTCCTGCAAAGAAAATAAGCAGTTTTCCTAAGCAAAATGCCTCTCTCTGTGACTCACCCCACCCCCCAAAGGATAATTGCTGGGCCTTTCCCTTGGTACCAGCTGGTAGCCAGACACCTAAGCTTTCTACCACTACCCTCCATGACGGAGTCCCCCCTCACTTTCGGAGCACCGCAAGGGCCTGACTGCCGGCTATCGCCGGCAGGCAGGCGAAAAAGTTTTGGCCCAAAGTCGACACCGTTCTCAAAAATCCAGACATATATTGGCCTGGAATGCCAGGGACATGCCTCCAGCTTGAACCTGCTACCTCAAAGTGTTCTCCATCACCGGTCTGGGGCTACAGCAGCTGAACTGTAGGGTCTCCCAAAACATTCTGTCCCAATATATGTCTGGATTTATGAAAACCGTGCTCACCTCGGCACAACCACCCTGACAGTTTTCCAAGAAATTACAGGGTATTTTTAGACAGATCAGCCACAGGCAGCCTGGCAACACACACTCTACTCACCCAGCTTGCTTGTGACTGGCTGGCTGGCTTCCAGCCACTAAGCCCACAGGGCATGACTGACAAAGGCTGTCCTGCAAAGAAAATAAGCAGTTTTCCTAAGCAAAATGCCTCTCTCTGTGACTCACCCCACCCCCCAAAGGATAATTGCTGGGCCTTTCCCTTGGTACCAGCTGGTAGCCAGACACCTAAGCTTTCTACCACTACCCTCCATGACGGAGTCCCCCCTCACTTTCGGAGCACCGCAAGGGCCTGACTGCCGGCTATCGCCGGCAGGCAGGCGAAAAAGTTTTGGCCCAAAGTCGACACCGTTCTCAAAAATCCAGACATATATTGGCCTGGAATGCCAGGGACATGCCTCCAGCTTGAACCTGCTACCTCAAAGTGTTCTCCATCACCGGTCTGGGGCTACAGCAGCTGAACTGTAGGGTCTCCCAAAACATTCTGTCCCAATATATGTCTGGATTTATGAAAACCGTGCTCACCTCGGCACAACCACCCTGACAGTTTTCCAAGAAATTACAGGGTATTTTTAGACAGATCAGCCACAGGCAGCCTGGCAACACACACTCTACTCACCCAGCTTGCTTGTGACTGGCTGGCTGGCTTCCAGCCACTAAGCCCACAGGGCATGACTGACAAAGGCTGTCCTGCAAAGAAAATAAGCAGTTTTCCTAAGCAAAATGCCTCTCTCTGTGACTCACCCCACCCCCCAAAGGATAATTGCTGGGCCTTTCCCTTGGTACCAGCTGGTAGCCAGACACCTAAGCTTTCTACCACTACCCTCCATGACGGAGTCCCCCCTCACTTTCGGAGCACCGCAAGGGCCTGACTGCCGGCTATCGCCGGCAGGCAGGCGAAAAAGTTTTGGCCCAAAGTCGACACCGTTCTCAAAAATCCAGACATATATTGGCCTGGAATGCCAGGGACATGCCTCCAGCTTGAACCTGCTACCTCAAAGTGTTCTCCATCACCGGTCTGGGGCTACAGCAGCTGAACTGTAGGGTCTCCCAAAACATTCTGTCCCAATATATGTCTGGATTTATGAAAACCGTGCTCACCTCGGCACAACCACCCTGACAGTTTTCCAAGAAATTACAGGGTATTTTTAGACAGATCAGCCACAGGCAGCCTGGCAACACACACTCTACTCACCCAGCTTGCTTGTGACTGGCTGGCTGGCTTCCAGCCACTAAGCCCACAGGGCATGACTGACAAAGGCTGTCCTGCAAAGAAAATAAGCAGTTTTCCTAAGCAAAATGCCTCTCTCTGTGACTCACCCCACCCCCCAAAGGATAATTGCTGGGCCTTTCCCTTGGTACCAGCTGGTAGCCAGACACCTAAGCTTTCTACCACTACCCTCCATGACGGAGTCCCCCCTCACTTTCGGAGCACCGCAAGGGCCTGACTGCCGGCTATCGCCGGCAGGCAGGCGAAAAAGTTTTGGCCCAAAGTCGACACCGTTCTCAAAAATCCAGACATATATTGGCCTGGAATGCCAGGGACATGCCTCCAGCTTGAACCTGCTACCTCAAAGTGTTCTCCATCACCGGTCTGGGGCTACAGCAGCTGAACTGTAGGGTCTCCCAAAACATTCTGTCCCAATATATGTCTGGATTTATGAAAACCGTGCTCACCTCGGCACAACCACCCTGACAGTTTTCCAAGAAATTACAGGGTATTTTTAGACAGATCAGCCACAGGCAGCCTGGCAACACACACTCTACTCACCCAGCTTGCTTGTGACTGGCTGGCTGGCTTCCAGCCACTAAGCCCACAGGGCATGACTGACAAAGGCTGTCCTGCAAAGAAAATAAGCAGTTTTCCTAAGCAAAATGCCTCTCTCTGTGACTCACCCCACCCCCCAAAGGATAATTGCTGGGCCTTTCCCTTGGTACCAGCTGGTAGCCAGACACCTAAGCTTTCTACCACTACCCTCCATGACGGAGTCCCCCCTCACTTTCGGAGCACCGCAAGGGCCTGACTGCCGGCTATCGCCGGCAGGCAGGCGAAAAAGTTTTGGCCCAAAGTCGACACCGTTCTCAAAAATCCAGACATATATTGGCCTGGAATGCCAGGGACATGCCTCCAGCTTGAACCTGCTACCTCAAAGTGTTCTCCATCACCGGTCTGGGGCTACAGCAGCTGAACTGTAGGGTCTCCCAAAACATTCTGTCCCAATATATGTCTGGATTTATGAAAACCGTGCTCACCTCGGCACAACCACCCTGACAGTTTTCCAAGAAATTACAGGGTATTTTTAGACAGATCAGCCACAGGCAGCCTGGCAACACACACTCTACTCACCCAGCTTGCTTGTGACTGGCTGGCTGGCTTCCAGCCACTAAGCCCACAGGGCATGACTGACAAAGGCTGTCCTGCAAAGAAAATAAGCAGTTTTCCTAAGCAAAATGCCTCTCTCTGTGACTCACCCCACCCCCCAAAGGATAATTGCTGGGCCTTTCCCTTGGTACCAGCTGGTAGCCAGACACCTAAGCTTTCTACCACTACCCTCCATGACGGAGTCCCCCCTCACTTTCGGAGCACCGCAAGGGCCTGACTGCCGGCTATCGCCGGCAGGCAGGCGAAAAAGTTTTGGCCCAAAGTCGACACCGTTCTCAAAAATCCAGACATATATTGGCCTGGAATGCCAGGGACATGCCTCCAGCTTGAACCTGCTACCTCAAAGTGTTCTCCATCACCGGTCTGGGGCTACAGCAGCTGAACTGTAGGGTCTCCCAAAACATTCTGTCCCAATATATGTCTGGATTTATGAAAACCGTGCTCACCTCGGCACAACCACCCTGACAGTTTTCCAAGAAATTACAGGGTATTTTTAGACAGATCAGCCACAGGCAGCCTGGCAACACACACTCTACTCACCCAGCTTGCTTGTGACTGGCTGGCTGGCTTCCAGCCACTAAGCCCACAGGGCATGACTGACAAAGGCTGTCCTGCAAAGAAAATAAGCAGTTTTCCTAAGCAAAATGCCTCTCTCTGTGACTCACCCCACCCCCCAAAGGATAATTGCTGGGCCTTTCCCTTGGTACCAGCTGGTAGCCAGACACCTAAGCTTTCTACCACTACCCTCCATGACGGAGTCCCCCCTCACTTTCGGAGCACCGCAAGGGCCTGACTGCCGGCTATCGCCGGCAGGCAGGCGAAAAAGTTTTGGCCCAAAGTCGACACCGTTCTCAAAAATCCAGACATATATTGGCCTGGAATGCCAGGGACATGCCTCCAGCTTGAACCTGCTACCTCAAAGTGTTCTCCATCACCGGTCTGGGGCTACAGCAGCTGAACTGTAGGGTCTCCCAAAACATTCTGTCCCAATATATGTCTGGATTTATGAAAACCGTGCTCACCTCGGCACAACCACCCTGACAGTTTTCCAAGAAATTACAGGGTATTTTTAGACAGATCAGCCACAGGCAGCCTGGCAACACACACTCTACTCACCCAGCTTGCTTGTGACTGGCTGGCTGGCTTCCAGCCACTAAGCCCACAGGGCATGACTGACAAAGGCTGTCCTGCAAAGAAAATAAGCAGTTTTCCTAAGCAAAATGCCTCTCTCTGTGACTCACCCCACCCCCCAAAGGATAATTGCTGGGCCTTTCCCTTGGTACCAGCTGGTAGCCAGACACCTAAGCTTTCTACCACTACCCTCCATGACGGAGTCCCCCCTCACTTTCGGAGCACCGCAAGGGCCTGACTGCCGGCTATCGCCGGCAGGCAGGCGAAAAAGTTTTGGCCCAAAGTCGACACCGTTCTCAAAAATCCAGACATATATTGGCCCGGAATGCCAGGGACATGCCTCCAGCTTGAACCTGCTACCTCAAAGTGTTCTCCATCACCGGTCTGGGGCTACAGCAGCTGAACTGTAGGGTCTCCCAAAACATTCTGTCCCAATATATGTCTGGATTTATGAAAACCGTGCTCACCTCGGCACAACCACCCTGACAGTTTTCCAAGAAATTACAGGGTATTTTTAGACAGATCAGCCACAGGCAGCCTGGCAACACACACTCTACTCACCCAGCTTGCTTGTGACTGGCTGGCTGGCTTCCAGCCACTAAGCCCACAGGGCATGACTGACAAAGGCTGTCCTGCAAAGAAAATAAGCAGTTTTCCTAAGCAAAATGCCTCTCTCTGTGACTCACCCCACCCCCCAAAGGATAATTGCTGGGCCTTTCCCTTGGTACCAGCTGGTAGCCAGACACCTAAGCTTTCTACCACTACCCTCCATGACGGAGTCCCCCCTCACTTTCGGAGCACCGCAAGGGCCTGACTGCCGGCTATCGCCGGCAGGCAGGCGAAAAAGTTTTGGCCCAAAGTCGACACCGTTCTCAAAAATCCAGACATATATTGGCCTGGAATGCCAGGGACATGCCTCCAGCTTGAACCTGCTACCTCAAAGTGTTCTCCATCACCGGTCTGGGGCTACAGCAGCTGAACTGTAGGGTCTCCCAAAACATTCTGTCCCAATATATGTCTGGATTTATGAAAACCGTGCTCACCTCGGCACAACCACCCTGACAGTTTTCCAAGAAATTACAGGGTATTTTTAGACAGATCAGCCACAGGCAGCCTGGCAACACACACTCTACTCACCCAGCTTGCTTGTGACTGGCTGGCTGGCTTCCAGCCACTAAGCCCACAGGGCATGACTGACAAAGGCTGTCCTGCAAAGAAAATAAGCAGTTTTCCTAAGCAAAATGCCTCTCTCTGTGACTCACCCCACCCCCCAAAGGATAATTGCTGGGCCTTTCCCTTGGTACCAGCTGGTAGCCAGACACCTAAGCTTTCTACCACTACCCTCCATGACGGAGTCCCCCCTCACTTTCGGAGCACCGCAAGGGCCTGACTGCCGGCTATCGCCGGCAGGCAGGCGAAAAAGTTTTGGCCCAAAGTCGACACCGTTCTCAAAAATCCAGACATATATTGGCCTGGAATGCCAGGGACATGCCTCCAGCTTGAACCTGCTACCTCAAAGTGTTCTCCATCACCGGTCTGGGGCTACAGCAGCTGAACTGTAGGGTCTCCCAAAACATTCTGTCCCAATATATGTCTGGATTTATGAAAACCGTGCTCACCTCGGCACAACCACCCTGACAGTTTTCCAAGAAATTACAGGGTATTTTTAGACAGATCAGCCACAGGCAGCCTGGCAACACACACTCTACTCACCCAGCTTGCTTGTGACTGGCTGGCTGGCTTCCAGCCACTAAGCCCACAGGGCATGACTGACAAAGGCTGTCCTGCAAAGAAAATAAGCAGTTTTCCTAAGCAAAATGCCTCTCTCTGTGACTCACCCCACCCCCCAAAGGATAATTGCTGGGCCTTTCCCTTGGTACCAGCTGGTAGCCAGACACCTAAGCTTTCTACCACTACCCTCCATGACGGAGTCCCCCCTCACTTTCGGAGCACCGCAAGGGCCTGACTGCCGGCTATCGCCGGCAGGCAGGCGAAAAAGTTTTGGCCCAAAGTCGACACCGTTCTCAAAAATCCAGACATATATTGGCCTGGAATGCCAGGGACATGCCTCCAGCTTGAACCTGCTACCTCAAAGTGTTCTCCATCACCGGTCTGGGGCTACAGCAGCTGAACTGTAGGGTCTCCCAAAACATTCTGTCCCAATATATGTCTGGATTTATGAAAACCGTGCTCACCTCGGCACAACCACCCTGACAGTTTTCCAAGAAATTACAGGGTATTTTTAGACAGATCAGCCACAGGCAGCCTGGCAACACACACTCTACTCACCCAGCTTGCTTGTGACTGGCTGGCTGGCTTCCAGCCACTAAGCCCACAGGGCATGACTGACAAAGGCTGTCCTGCAAAGAAAATAAGCAGTTTTCCTAAGCAAAATGCCTCTCTCTGTGACTCACCCCACCCCCCAAAGGATAATTGCTGGGCCTTTCCCTTGGTACCAGCTGGTAGCCAGACACCTAAGCTTTCTACCACTACCCTCCATGACGGAGTCCCCCCTCACTTTCGGAGCACCGCAAGGGCCTGACTGCCGGCTATCGCCGGCAGGCAGGCGAAAAAGTTTTGGCCCAAAGTCGACACCGTTCTCAAAAATCCAGACATATATTGGCCTGGAATGCCAGGGACATGCCTCCAGCTTGAACCTGCTACCTCAAAGTGTTCTCCATCACCGGTCTGGGGCTACAGCAGCTGAACTGTAGGGTCTCCCAAAACATTCTGTCCCAATATATGTCTGGATTTATGAAAACCGTGCTCACCTCGGCACAACCACCCTGACAGTTTTCCAAGAAATTACAGGGTATTTTTAGACAGATCAGCCACAGGCAGCCTGGCAACACACACTCTACTCACCCAGCTTGCTTGTGACTGGCTGGCTGGCTTCCAGCCACTAAGCCCACAGGGCATGACTGACAAAGGCTGTCCTGCAAAGAAAATAAGCAGTTTTCCTAAGCAAAATGCCTCTCTCTGTGACTCACCCCACCCCCCAAAGGATAATTGCTGGGCCTTTCCCTTGGTACCAGCTGGTAGCCAGACACCTAAGCTTTCTACCACTACCCTCCATGACGGAGTCCCCCCTCACTTTCGGAGCACCGCAAGGGCCTGACTGCCGGCTATCGCCGGCAGGCAGGCGAAAAAGTTTTGGCCCAAAGTCGACACCGTTCTCAAAAATCCAGACATATATTGGCCTGGAATGCCAGGGACATGCCTCCAGCTTGAACCTGCTACCTCAAAGTGTTCTCCATCACCGGTCTGGGGCTACAGCAGCTGAACTGTAGGGTCTCCCAAAACATTCTGTCCCAATATATGTCTGGATTTATGAAAACCGTGCTCACCTCGGCACAACCACCCTGACAGTTTTCCAAGAAATTACAGGGTATTTTTAGACAGATCAGCCACAGGCAGCCTGGCAACACACACTCTACTCACCCAGCTTGCTTGTGACTGGCTGGCTGGCTTCCAGCCACTAAGCCCACAGGGCATGACTGACAAAGGCTGTCCTGCAAAGAAAATAAGCAGTTTTCCTAAGCAAAATGCCTCTCTCTGTGACTCACCCCACCCCCCAAAGGATAATTGCTGGGCCTTTCCCTTGGTACCAGCTGGTAGCCAGACACCTAAGCTTTCTACCACTACCCTCCATGACGGAGTCCCCCCTCACTTTCGGAGCACCGCAAGGGCCTGACTGCCGGCTATCGCCGGCAGGCAGGCGAAAAAGTTTTGGCCCAAAGTCGACACCGTTCTCAAAAATCCAGACATATATTGGCCTGGAATGCCAGGGACATGCCTCCAGCTTGAACCTGCTACCTCAAAGTGTTCTCCATCACCGGTCTGGGGCTACAGCAGCTGAACTGTAGGGTCTCCCAAAACATTCTGTCCCAATATATGTCTGGATTTATGAAAACCGTGCTCACCTCGGCACAACCACCCTGACAGTTTTCCAAGAAATTACAGGGTATTTTTAGACAGATCAGCCACAGGCAGCCTGGCAACACACACTCTACTCACCCAGCTTGCTTGTGACTGGCTGGCTGGCTTCCAGCCACTAAGCCCACAGGGCATGACTGACAAAGGCTGTCCTGCAAAGAAAATAAGCAGTTTTCCTAAGCAAAATGCCTCTCTCTGTGACTCACCCCACCCCCCAAAGGATAATTGCTGGGCCTTTCCCTTGGTACCAGCTGGTAGCCAGACACCTAAGCTTTCTACCACTACCCTCCATGACGGAGTCCCCCCTCACTTTCGGAGCACCGCAAGGGCCTGACTGCCGGCTATCGCCGGCAGGCAGGCGAAAAAGTTTTGGCCCAAAGTCGACACCGTTCTCAAAAATCCAGACATATATTGGCCTGGAATGCCAGGGACATGCCTCCAGCTTGAACCTGCTACCTCAAAGTGTTCTCCATCACCGGTCTGGGGCTACAGCAGCTGAACTGTAGGGTCTCCCAAAACATTCTGTCCCAATATATGTCTGGATTTATGAAAACCGTGCTCACCTCGGCACAACCACCCTGACAGTTTTCCAAGAAATTACAGGGTATTTTTAGACAGATCAGCCACAGGCAGCCTGGCAACACACACTCTACTCACCCAGCTTGCTTGTGACTGGCTGGCTGGCTTCCAGCCACTAAGCCCACAGGGCATGACTGACAAAGGCTGTCCTGCAAAGAAAATAAGCAGTTTTCCTAAGCAAAATGCCTCTCTCTGTGACTCACCCCACCCCCCAAAGGATAATTGCTGGGCCTTTCCCTTGGTACCAGCTGGTAGCCAGACACCTAAGCTTTCTACCACTACCCTCCATGACGGAGTCCCCCCTCACTTTCGGAGCACCGCAAGGGCCTGACTGCCGGCTATCGCCGGCAGGCAGGCGAAAAAGTTTTGGCCCAAAGTCGACACCGTTCTCAAAAATCCAGACATATATTGGCCTGGAATGCCAGGGACATGCCTCCAGCTTGAACCTGCTACCTCAAAGTGTTCTCCATCACCGGTCTGGGGCTACAGCAGCTGAACTGTAGGGTCTCCCAAAACATTCTGTCCCAATATATGTCTGGATT
>CAXHUQ010001114.1:0-52000 GCA_964020085.1 Micromussa lordhowensis
AATAATTACAGCTGTTTTGTTTATTTTACGCCAACAATTTCAGCTGTTTTGTTTATTTTACGCCAACAATTACAGCTGTTTTGTTTATTTTAAACCAACAATTACAGCTGTTTTGTTTATTTTACGCCAACAATTACAGCTGTTTTGTTTCTTTTACGCCAACAATTACAGCTGTTTTGTTTATTTTACGCCAACAATTACAGCTGTTTTATTTATTTTACGCCAACAATTACAGCTGTTTTGTTTATTTTATGCCAACAATTACAGCTGTTTTGTTTATTTCTCGTCAACAGTGACAGTTGTTTTGTTTATTTTACGCCAACAATTACAGCTGTTTTGTTTATTTTACGCCAACAGTTACAGCTGTTCTATTTATTTTACGCCAACAATTACAGCTGTTTTGATTTATTTTACGCCAACAATTACAGCTGTTTTGTTTATTTTACGCCAACGATTTTAGCTGTTTTGTTTATTTTACGCCAACAATTACAGCTGTTTTGTTTATTTTACGCCAAAAATTACAGTTTTTTTGTTTATTTTACGCCAACAATTACAGCTGTTTTGTTTATTTTACGCCAACAATTACAGCTGTTTTGTTTATTTTATGCCAACAATTACAGCTGTTTTGTTTATTTCTCGCCAACAATTACAGCTGTTTTGTTTATTTTACGCCAACAATTACAGCTGTTTTGTTTATTTTTTGCCAACAATTACAGCTGTTTTGTTTATTTTACGCCAACAATTACAGGTGTTTTGTTTATTTTACATCAACAATTACAGCTGTTTTGGTTATTTTACGCCAACAATTACAGCTGTTTTGTTTATTTTACGCCAACAATAACAGCTGTTTTGTTTCTTTTATGCCAACAATTACAGCTGTTTTTTTTATTTTACGCCAACAATTACAGCTGTTTTATTTATTTTACGCCAATAATTACAGCTGTTTTGTTTATTTTACGCCAACAATTACAGCTGTTTTGTTTATTTTACGCTAACAATTACAGCTGTTTTGTTTATTTTAAACCAACAATTACAGCTGTTTTGTTTATTTTACGCCAACAATTACAGCTGTTTTGTTTCTTTTACGCCAACAATTACAGCTGTTTTGTTTATTTTACGCCAACAATTACAGCTGTTTTATTTATTTTACGCCAACAATTACAGCTGTTTTGTTTATTTTACGCCAACAATTACAGCTGTTTTGTTTATTTTACGCAAACAATTACAGCTGTTGTGTTTATTTCGCGCCAACAAATACAGCTGTTTTGTTTATTTTGCGCAAACAATTACAGCTGTTTTGTTTATTTTGCACCAACAATGTTACGCCAACAATGACAGCTGTTTTGTTTATTTCTCGCCAACAATTACAGCTCTTTTGTTTATTTCGCGCCAACAATTGCAGCTTTTTTGTTTATTTTACGCCAACAATTACAGCTATTTTGTTTATTTTAGGCCAACAATTACAGCTGTTTTGTTTATTTCTCGCCAACAATTACAGCTGTTTTGTTTATTTTGCGCCAACAATGTTACGCCAACGATGAAGGCTGTTTTGTCTGTTTCTCGCTAACAATTACAGCTGTTTTGTTTATTTTACGCAAACAATTACAGCTGTTTTGTTTATTTTACGCCAACAATGAAAGCTGTTTTGTTTATTTTGCACCAACAATGACAGCTGTTTTGTTTATTTTGCACCAACAACTACAGCTGATTTGTTTATTTTACGCCAACATTTACAGCTGTTTTGTTTTTTTACGCCAACAATTAGAGCTGTTTTGTTTATTTTACGCCAACAATTACAGCTGTTTTGTTTATTTTACGCCAACAATTACAGCTGTTTTGTTTATTTTACGCCAAACAATTACAGTTTTTTTGTTTATTTTACGCCAACAATTACAGCTGTTTTGTTTATTTTACGCCAACAATTACAGCTGTTTTGTTTATTTTATGCCAACAAGTACAGCTGTTTTGTTTATTTCTCGCCAACAATTACAGTTGTTTTGTTTATTTTACGCCAACAATTACAGCTGTTTTGTTTATTTTACGGCAACAATTACAGCTGTTTTGTTTATTTTATGCCAACAATTACAGCTGTTTTATTTATTTTACGCCAATAATTACAGCTGTTTTGTTTATTTTACGCCAACAATTACAGCTGTTTTGTTTATTTTACGCTAACAATTACAGCTGTTTTGTTTATTTTAAACCAACAATTACAGCTGTTTTGTTTATTTTACGCCAACAATTACAGCTGTTTTGTTTCTTTTACGCCAACAATTACAGCTGTTTTCTTTATTTTTCGCCAACAATTACAGCTGTTTTATTTATTTTACGCCAACAATTACAGCTGTTTTGTTTATTTTACGCCAACAATTACAGCTGTTTTGTTTATTTTACGCAAACAATTACAGCTGTTGTGTTTATTTCGCGCCAACAAATACAGCTGTTTTGTTTATTTTGCGCAAACAATTACAGCTGTTTTGTTTATTTTGCACCAACAATGTTACGCCAACAATGACAGCTGTTTTGTTTATTTCTCGCCAACAATTACAGCTCTTTTGTTTATTTCGCGCCAACAATTGCAGCTTTTTTGTTTATTTTACGCCAACAATTACAGCTATTTTGTTTATTTTAGGCCAACAATTACAGCTGTTTTGTTTATTTCTCGCCAACAATTAAAGCTGTTTTGTTTATTTTGCGCCAACAATGTTACGCCAACGATGAAGGCTGTTTTGTCTGTTTCTCGCTAACAATTACAGCTGTTTTGTTTATTTTACGCAAACAATTACAGCTGTTTTGTTTATTTTACGCCAACAATGAAAGCTGTTTTGTTTATTTTGCACCAACAATGACAGCTGTTTTGTTTATTTTGCACCAACAACTACAGCTGATTTGTTTATTTTACGCCAACATTTACAGCTGTTTTGTTTTTTTTACGCCAACAATTAGAGCTGTTTTGTTTATTTTACGCCAACAATTACAGCTGTTTTGTTTATTTTACGCCAACAATTACAGCTGTTTTGTTTATTTTACGGCAACAATTACAGCTGTTTTGTTTATTTTATTCCAACAATTACAGCTGTTTTGTTTATTTCTCGCCAACAATTACAGCTGTTTTGTTTATTTTACACCAACAATTACAGCTGTTTTGTTTATTTTACGCCAACAATTACAGCTGTTTTGTTTATTTTACGCCAACAATTACAGGTGTTTTGTTTATTTTACGTCAACAATTACAGCTGTTTTGGTTATTTTACGCCAACAATTACAGCTGTTTTGTTTATTTTACGCCAACAATAACAGCTGTTTTGTTTCTTTTATGCCAACAATTACAGCTGTTTTGTTTATTTTACGCCAACAATTACAGCTGTTTTATTTATTTTACGCCAATAATTACAGCTGTTTTGTTTATTTTACGCCAACAATTACAGCTGTTTTGTTTATTTTACGCCAACAATTACAGCTGTTTTGTTTATTTTAAACCAACAATTACAGCTGTTTTGTTTATTTTACGCCAACAATTACAGCTGTTTTGTTTCTTTTACGCCAACAATTACAGCTGTTTTATTTATTTTACGCCAACAATTACAGCTGTTTTATTTATTTTACGCCAACAATTACAGCTGTTTTGTTTATTTCTCGCCAACAATTACAGCTGTTTTGTTTATTTTACGCCAACAATTACAGCTGTTTTGTTTATTTCTCGCCAACAATTACAGTTGTTTTGTTTATTTTACACCAACAATTACAGCTGTTTTGTTTATTTCTCGTCAACAGTGACAGTTGTTTTGTTTATTTTACGCCAACAATTACAGCTGTTTTGTTTATTTTACGCCAACAGTTACAGCTGTTCTATTTATTTTACGCCAACAATTACAGCTGTTTTGATTTATTTTACGCCAACAATTACAGCTGTTTTGTTTATTTTACGCCAACAATTACAGCTGTTTTGTTTATTTTACGCCAACAATTACAGCTGTTTTGTTTATTTTACGCCAAAAATTACAGTTTTTTTGTTTATTTTACGCCAACAATTACAGCTGTTTTGTTTATTTTACGCCAACAATTACAGCTGTTTTGTTTATTTTAGGCCAACAATTACAGCTGTTTTGTTTATTTTTCGCCAACAATTACAGCTGTTTTGTTTATTTTACGCCAACAATTACAGCTGTTTTGTTTATTTTATGCCAACAATTACAGCTGTTTTGTTTATTTCTCGCCAACAATTACAGCTGCTTTGTTTATTTTACGCCAACAATTACAGCTGTTTTGTTTATTTTACGCCAACAATTACAGCTGTTTTGTTTATTTTACGCCAACAATTACAGGTGTTTTGTTTATTTTACGTCAACAATTACAGCTGTTTTGGTTATTTTACGCCAACAATTACAGCTGTTTTGTTTATTTTACGCCAACAATAACAGCTGTTTTGTTTCTTTTATGCCAACAATTACAGCTGTTTTGTTTATTTTACGCCAACAATTACAGCTGTTTTATTTATTTTACGCCAACAATTACAGCTGTTTTGTTTATTTTACGCCAACAATTACAGCTGTTTTGTTTATTTTACGCCAACAATTACAGCTGTTTTGTTTATTTTATGCCAACAATTACAGCTGTTTTGTTTATTTCTCGCCAACAATTACAGCTGTTTTCTTTATTTTACGCCAACAATTACAGCTGTTTTGTTTATTTTACGCCAACAATTACAGCTGTTTTGTTTATTTTATGCCAACAATGACAGCTGTTTTGTTTATTTCTCGCCAACAATTACAGCTGTTTTGTTTATTTTACGCCAAAAATTACAGCTGTTTTGTTTATTTTTTGCCAACAATTACAGCTGTTTTGTTTATTTTACGCCAACAATTACAGGTGTTTTGTTTATTTTACGTCAACAATTACAGCTGTTTTGGTTATTTTACGCCAACAATTACAGCTGTTTTGTTTATTTTACGCCAACAATAACAGCTGTTTTGTTTCTTTTATGCCAACAATTACAGCTGTTTTGTTTATTTTACGCCAACAATTACAGCTGTTTTATTTATTTTACGCCAATAATTACAGCTGTTTTGTTTATTTTACGCCAACAATTACAGCTGTTTTGTTTATTTTACGCTAACAATTACAGCTGTTTTGTTTATTTCTCGTCAACAGTGACAGTTGTTTTGTTTATTTTACGCCAACAATTACAGCTGTTTTGTTTATTTTACGCCAACAGTTACAGCTGTTCTATTTATTTTACGCCAACAATTACAGCTGTTTTTGATTTATTTTACGCCAACAATTACAGCTGTTTTGTTTATTTTACGCCAACGATTACAGCTGTTTTGTTTATTTTACGCCAACAATTACAGCTGTTTTGTTTATTTTACGCCAAAAATTGCAGTTTTTTTGTTTATTTTACGCCAACAATTACAGCTGTTTTGTTTATTTTACGCCAACAATTACAGCTGTTTTGTTTATTTTATGCCAACAATTACAGCTGTTTTGTTTATTTCTCGCCAACAATTACAGCTGTTTTATTTATTTTACGCCAACAATTACAGCTGTTTTGTTTATTTTACGCCAACAATTACAGCTGTTTTGTTTATTTTATGCCAACAATTACAGCTGTTTTGTTTATTTCTCGCCAACAATTACAGCTGTTTTGTTTATTTTACGCCAAAAATTACAGCTGTTTTGTTTATTTTTTGCCAACAATTACAGCTGTTTTGTTTATTTTACGCCAACAATTACAGGTGTTTTGTTTATTTTACGTCAACAATTACAGCTGTTTTGGTTATTTTACGCCAACAATTACAGCTGTTTTGTTTATTTTACGCCAACAATAACAGCTGTTTTGTTTCTTTTATGCCAACAATTACAGCTGTTTTGTTTATTTTACGCCAACAATTACAGCTGTTTTATTTATTTTACGCCAATAATTACAGCTGTTTTGTTTATTTTACGCCAACAATTACAGCTGTTTTGTTTATTTTACGCCAACAATTACAGCTGTTTTATTTATTTTACGCCAACAATTACAGCTGTTTTGTTTATTTTACGCCAACAATTACAGCTGTTTTGTTTATTTTACGCAAACAATTACAGCTGTTGTGTTTATTTCGCGCCAACAAATACAGCTGTTTTGTTTATTTTGCGCAAACAATTACAGCTGTTTTGTTTATTTTGCACCAACAATGTTACGCCAACAATGACAGCTGTTTTGTTTATTTCTCGCCCAGAATTACAGCTCTTTTGTTTATTTCGCGCCAACAATTGCAGCTTTTTTGTTTATTTTACGCCAACAATTACAGCTGTTTTGTTTATTTTATGCCAACAATTACAGCTGTTTTGTTTATTTCTCGCCAACAATTACAGCTGTTTTGTTTATTTTACGCCAAAAATTACAGCTGTTTTGTTTATTTTTTGCCAACAATTACAGCTGTTTTGTTTATTTTACGCCAACAATTACAGGTGTTTTGTTTATTTTACGTCAACAATTACAGCTGTTTTGGTTATTTTACGCCAACAATTACAGCTGTTTTGTTTATTTCGCGCCAACAAATACAGCTGTTTTGTTTATTTTGCGCAAACAATTACAGCTGTTTTGTTTATTTTGCACCAACAATGTTACGCCAACAATGACAGCTGTTTTGTTTATTTCTCGCCCAGAATTACAGCTCTTTTGTTTATTTCGCGCCAACAATTGCAGCTTTTTTGTTTATTTTACGCCAACAATTACAGCTGTTTTGTTTATTTCGCGCCAACAATTACAGCTGTTTTGTTTATTTTACGCCAACAATTACAGCTGTTTTGTTTATTTTACGCCAACAATTACAGCTGTTTTGTTTATTTTACGCCAACAATTACAGCTGTTTTGTTTATTTTACGCCAACAATTACAGCTGTTTTGTTTATTTCTCACCAACAATTACAGCTGTTTTGTTTATTTTACGCCAACAATTACAGCTTTTTTGTTTATTTCTCGCCAACAATTACAGCTGTTTTGTTTATTTTACGCCAACAATTACAGCTGTTTTGTTTATTTTACGCCAACAATTACAGCTGTTTTGTTTATTTCTCGCCAACAATTACACCTGTTTTTTTTATTTTACGCCAACAATTACAGCTGTTTTGTTTATTTCGCGCCAACAATTACAGCTGTTTTGTTTATTTTACGCCAACAATTACAGCTGTTTTGTTTATTTCGCGTGAACAATTACAGCTGTTTTGTTTATTTCGCGCCAACAATTACAGCTGTTTTGTTTATTTCTCGCCAACAATTACAGCTGTTTTGTTTATTTTACGCCAACAATTACAGCTGTTTTAATTATTTTACGCCAACAATTACAGCTGTTTTGTTTATTTTACGCCAACAATTACAGCTGTTTTGTTTATTTTGCGCCAACAATTATAGCTGTTTTGTTTTTTTTTGTGATAACCTTGACAGCTGTTTTGTTTATGTGTTTTATTTATTGTCCGCCAACAATGACAGCTCTTTTGTTTATTTTGCGCCAACTATGACAGCTGTTTTGTTTATTTCGCCGCAACAATGGCAGCTGTTTTGTTTATTTTGCGCCAACAATGACAGCTGTTTTGTTTATTTTGTGATAACAATGACAGCTGTTTTGTTTCTTTTGCGCCAACAATGACAGCTGTTTTGTTTATTTTGTGATAACAATGACAGCTGTTTTGTTTCTTTTGCGCCAACAATGACAGCTGTTTTCTTTATTTCGCACCAACACTTACAGCTTTTTTGTTTATTTTGCGCCAACAATGACAGCTGTTTTGTTAATTTTGCGCCAACAATGACAGCTGTTTTGTTTATTTTGCACCAACAATGACTGCTCTTTTGTTTATTTTCCGCCTACAATGACAGCTGTTTTGTCTTTTTGCGCTAACAATTACAGATGTTTTGTTTATTTCTCGCCAACAATTACAGCTCTTTTGTTTTCTTCTCGCCAACAATTACAGCTGTTTTGTTTATTTTACGCCAACAATTACAGCTGTTTTGTTTATTTTACGCCAACAATTACAGCTGTTTTGTTTATTTTACGCCAACAATTACAGCTGTTTTGTTTATTTCTCGCCAACAATTACACCTGTTTTTTTTATTTTACGCCAACAATTACAGCTGTTTTGTTTGTTTCGCGCCAACAATTACAGCTGTTTTGATTTATTTTGCGCCAACAATTACAGCTGTTTTGTTTATTTCTCGCCAACAATTACAGCTGTTATGTTTATTTTACGCCAACAATTACAGCTGTTTTGTTTATTTTACGCCGACAATTACAGCTGTTTTGTTTCTTTTACGCCAACAATTACAGCTGTTTTGTTTATTTCTGGTCAACAATTACAGCTGTTTTGTTTATTTCACGCCAACAATTACAGCTGTTTTGTTTATTTGACGCAAACAATTACACCTTTTTTGTTTATTTTACGCCAACAATTACAGCTGTTTTGTTTATTTTACGCCAAACAATTAAAGCTGTTTTGTTTATTTTACGCCAACAATTACAGCTGTTTTGTTTATTTTACGCCAACAATTACAGCTGTTTTGTTTATTTCTCGTCAACAATTACAGCTGTTTTGTTTATGTTACGCCAACAATTACAGCTGTTTTGTTTATTTTACGCCAACAATTACAGCTGTTTTGTTTATTTTACGCCAACAATTACAGCTGTTTTGTTTATTTCTCGCCAACAATTACACCTGTTTTTTTTATTTTACGCCAACAATTACAGCTGTTTTGTTTATTTCGCGCCAACAATTACAGCTGTTTTGTTTATTTTACGCCAACAATTACAGCTCTTTTGTTTATTTCGCGCGAACAATTACAGCTGTTTTGTTTATTTCGCGCCAACAATTACAGCTGTTTTGTTTATTTCTCGCCAACAATTACAGCTGTTTTGTTTATTTTACGCCAACAATTACAGCTGTTTTAATTATTTTACGCCAACAATTACAGCTGTTTTATTTATTTTACGCCAACAATTACAGCTGTTTTGTTTATTTTGCGCCAACAATGACAGCTGTTTTGTTTATTTTGTGATAACAATGACAGCTGTTTTGTTTCTTTTGCGCCAACAATGACAGCTGTTTTGTTTATTTTGTGATAACAATGACAGCTGTTTTGTTTCTTTTGCGCCAACAATGACAGCTGTTTTGTTTATTTCGCACCAACAATTACAGCTTTTTTGTTTATTTTGCGCCAACAATGACAGCTGTTTTGTTAATTTTGCGCCAACAATGACAGCTGTTTTGTTTATTTTGCACCAACAATGACTGCTCTTTTGTTTATTTTCCGCCTACAATGACAGCTGTTTTGTCTTTTTGCGCTAACAATTACAGATGTTTTGTTTATTTCTCGCCAACAATTACAGCTCTTTTGTTTTCTTCTCGCCAACAATTCAGCTGTTTTGTTTATTTTACGCCAACAATTACAGCTGTTTTGTTTATTTTACGCCAACAATTACAGCTGTTTTGTTTATTTCTCGCCAACAATTACACCTGTTTTTTTTATTTTACGCCAACAATTACAGCTGTTTTGTTTATTTCGCGCCAACAATTACAGCTGTTTTGATTTATTTTGCGCCAACAATTACAGCTGTTTTGTTTATTTCTCGCCAACAATTACAGCTGTTATGTTTATTTTACGCCAACAATTACAGCTGTTTTGTTTTTTTTACGCCAACAATTACAGCTGTTTTGTTTCTTTTACGCCAACAATTACAGCTGTTTTGTTTATTTCTGGTCAACAATTACAGCTGTTTTGTTTATTTCACGCCAACAATTACAGCTGTTTTGTTTATTTGACGCAAACAATTACACCTTTTTTGTTTATTTTACGCCAACAATTACAGCTGTTTTGTTTATTTTACGCCAAACAATTAAAGCTGTTTTGTTTATTTTACGCCAACAATTACAGCTGTTTTGTTTATTTTACGCCAACAATTACAGCTGTTTTGTTTATTTCTCGTCAACAATTACAGCTGTTTTGTTTATGTTATGCCAACAATTACAGCTGTTTTGTTTATTTTACGCCAACAATTACAGCTGTTTTGTTTATTTCTCGTCAACAATTTACAGCTGTTTTGTTTATTTTACGCCAACAATTACAGCTGTTTTGTTTTTTTCTCGCCAACAATTACAGCTGTTTTGTTTATTTCTCGTCAACAATTACAGCTGTTTTGTTTATTTTACGCCAACAATTACAGCTGTTTTGTTTATTTCTCGCCAACAATTACACCTGTTTTTTTTATTTTACGCCAACAATTACAGCTGTTTTGTTTATTTCGCGCCAACAATTACAGCTGTTTTGATTTATTTTACGCCAACAATTACAGCTGTTTTGTTTATTTCTCGCCAACAATTACAGCTGTTATGTTTATTTTACGCCAACAATTACAGCTGTTTTGTTTATTTTACGCCAACAATTACAGCTGTTTTGTTTATTTTACGCCAACAATTACGGCTGTTTTGTTTATTTCTGGTCAACAATTACAGCTGTTTTGTTTATTTCACGCCAACAATTACAGCTGTTTTGTTTATTTGACGCAAACAATTACACCTTTTTTGTTTATTTTACGCCAACAATTACAGCTGTTTTGTTTATTTTACGCCAAACAATTACAGCTGTTTTGTTTATTTTACGCCAACAATTACAGCTGTTTTGTTTTTTTTACGCCAACAATTACAGCTGTTTTGTTTCTTTTACGCCAACAATTAAAGCTGTTTTGTTTATTTCTGGTCAACAATTACAGCTGTTTTGTTTATTTCACGCCAACAATTACAGCTGTTTTGTTTATTTCTCGCCAACAATTACAGCTGTTTTGTTTATTTTGCGCCAACAATTACAGCTGTTTTGTCTTTTTGCGCTAACAATTACAGATGTTTTGTTTATTTCTCGCCAACAATTACAGCTCTTTTGTTTTCTTCTCGCCAACAATTACAGCTGTTTTGTTTATTTTACGCCAACAATTACAGCTGTTTTGTTTATTTTACGCCAACAATTACAGCTGTTTTGTTTATTTCTCGCCAACAATTACACCTGTTTTTTTTATTTTACGCCAACAATTACAGCTGTTTTGTTTATTTCGCGCCAACAATTACAGCTGTTTTGATTTATTTTGCGCCAACAATTACAGCTGTTTTGTTTATTTCTCGCCAACAATTACAGCTGTTATGTTTATTTTACGCCAACAATTACAGCTGTTTTGTTTATTTTACGCCAACAATTACAGCTGTTTTGTTTCTTTTACGCCAACAATTACAGCTGTTTTGTTTATTTCTGGTCAACAATTACAGCTGTTTTGTTTATTTCACGCCAACAATTACAGCTGTTTTGTTTATTTGACGCAAACAATTACACCTTTTTTGTTTATTTTACGCCAACAATTACAGCTGTTTTGTTTATTTCTCGCCAACAATTACAGCTGTTTTGTTTATTTTACGCCAACAATTACAGCTGTTTTGGTTATTTTACGCCAAAAATTACAGTTTTTTTGGTTATTTTACGCCAACAATTACAGCTGTTTTGTTTATTTTACGCCAACAATTACAGCTGTTTTGTTTATTTTATGCCAACAATTACAGCTGTTTTGTTTATTTCTCGCCAACAATTACAGCTGTTTTGTTTATTTTACGCCAACAATTACAGCTGTTTTGTTTATTTTACGCCAACAATTACAGCTGTTTTGTTTATTTTATGCCAACAATTACAGCTGTTTTGTTTATTTCTCGCCAACAATTACAGCTGCTTTGTTTATTTTACGCCAACAATTACAGCTGTTTTGTTTATTTTACGCCAACAATTACAGCTGTTTTGTTTATATTACGCCAACAATTACAGGTGTTTTGTTTATTTTACGTCAACAATTACAGCTGTTTTGGTTATTTTACGCCAACAATTACAGCTGTTTTGTTTATTTTACGCCAATAATAACAGCTGTTTTGTTTCTTTTATGCCAACAATTACAGCTGTTTTGTTTTATTTACGCCAACAATTACAGCTGTTTTATTTATTTTATGCCAATAATTACAGCTGTTTTGTTTATTTTACGCCAACAATTACAGCTGTTTTGTTTATTTTACGCCAACAATTACAGCTGTTTTGTTTATTTTAAACCAACAATTACAGCTGTTTTGTTTATTTTACGCCAACAATTACAGCTGTTTTGTTTCTTTTACGCCAACAATTACAGCTGTTTTGTTTATTTTACGCCAACAATTACAGCTGTTTTATTTATTTTACGCCAACAATTACAGCTGTTTTGTTTATTTTACGCCAACAATTACAGCTGTTTTGTTTATTTCTCGTCAACAGTGACAGTTGTTTTGTTTATTTTACGCCAACAATTACAGCTGTTTTGTTTATTTTACGCCAACAGTTACAGCTGTTCTATTTATTTTACGCCAACAATTACAGCTGTTTTGATTTATTTTACGCCAACAATTACAGCTGTTTTGTTTATTTTACGCCAACGATTTTAGCTGTTTTGTTTATTTTACGCCAACAATTACAGCTGTTTTGTTTATTTTACGCCAAAAATTACAGTTTTTTTGTTTATTTTACGCCAACAATTACAGCTGTTTTGTTTATTTTACGCCAACAATTACAGCTGTTTTGTTTATTTTATGCCAACAATTACAGCTGTTTTGTTTATTTCTCGCCAACAATTACAGCTGTTTTATTTATTTTACGCCAACAATTACAGCTGTTTTGTTTATTTTACGCCAACAATTACGGCTGTTTTGTTTATTTTATGCCAACAATTACAGCTGTTTTGTTTATTTCTCGCCAACAATTACAGCTGTTTTGTTTATTTTACGCCAACAATTACAGCTGTTTTGTTTATTTTTTGCCAACAATTACAGCTGTTTTGTTTATTTTACGCCAACAATTACAGGTGTTTTGTTTATTTTACATCAACAATTACAGCTGTTTTGGTTATTTTACGCCAACAATTACAGCTGTTTTGTTTATTTTACGCCAACAATAACAGCTGTTTTGTTTCTTTTATGCCAACAATTACAGCTGTTTTTTTTATTTTACGCCAACAATTACAGCTGTTTTATTTATTTTACGCCAATAATTACAGCTGTTTTGTTTATTTTACGCCAACAATTACAGCTGTTTTGTTTATTTTACGCTAACAATTACAGCTGTTTTGTTTATTTTAAACCAACAATTACAGCTGTTTTGTTTATTTTACGCCAACAATTACAGCTGTTTTGTTTCTTTTACGCCAACAATTACAGCTGTTTTGTTTATTTTACGCCAACAATTACAGCTGTTTTATTTATTTTACGCCAACAATTACAGCTGTTTTGTTTATTTTACGCCAACAATTACAGCTGTTTTGTTTATTTTACGCAAACAATTACAGCTGTTGTGTTTATTTCGCGCCAACAAATACAGCTGTTTTGTTTATTTTGTGCAAACAATTACAGCTGTTTTGTTTATTTTGCACCAACAATGTTACGCCAACAATGACAGCTGTTTTGTTTATTTCTCGCCAACAATTACAGCTCTTTTGTTTATTTCGCGCCAACAATTGCAGCTTTTTTGTTTATTTTACGCCAACAATTACAGCTATTTTGTTTATTTTAGGCCAACAATTACAGCTGTTTTGTTTATTTCTCGCCAACAATTACAGCTGTTTTGTTTATTTTGCGCCAACAATGTTACGCCAACGATGAAGGCTGTTTTGTCTGTTTCTCGCTAACAATTACAGCTGTTTTGTTTATTTTACGCAAACAATTACAGCTGTTTTGTTTATTTTACGCCAACAATGAAAGCTGTTTTGTTTATTTTGCACCAACAATGACAGCTGTTTTGTTTATTTTGCACCAACAACTACAGCTGATTTGTTTATTTTACGCCAACATTTACAGCTGTTTTGTTTTTTTTACGCCAACAATTAGAGCTGTTTTGTTTATTTTACGCCAACAATTACAGCTGTTTTGTTTATTTTACGCCAACAATTACAGCTGTTTTGTTTATTTTACGCCAAACAATTACAGTTTTTTTGTTTATTTTACGCCAACAATTACAGCTGTTTTGTTTATTTTACGCCAACAATTACAGCTGTTTTGTTTATTTTATGCCAACAATTACAGCTGTTTTGTTTATTTCTCGCCAACAATTACAGCTGTTTTGTTTATTTTACGCCAACAATTACAGCTGTTTTGTTTATTTTACGGCAACAATTACAGCTGTTTTGTTTATTTTATGCCAACAATTACAGCTGTTTTATTTATTTTACGCCAATAATTACAGCTGTTTTGTTTATTTTACGCCAACAATTACAGCTGTTTTGTTTATTTTACGCTAACAATTACAGCTGTTTTGTTTATTTTAAACCAACAATTACAGCTGTTTTGTTTATTTTACGCCAACAATTACAGCTGTTTTGTTTCTTTTACGCCAACAATTACAGCTGTTTTCTTTATTTTTCGCCAACAATTACAGCTGTTTTATTTATTTTACGCCAACAATTACAGCTGTTTTGTTTATTTTACGCCAACAATTACAGCTGTTTTGTTTATTTTACGCAAACAATTACAGCTGTTGTGTTTATTTCGCGCCAACAAATACAGCTGTTTTGTTTATTTTGCGCAAACAATTACAGCTGTTTTGTTTATTTTGCACCAACAATGTTACGCCAACAATGACAGCTGTTTTGTTTATTTCTCGCCAACAATTACAGCTCTTTTGTTTATTTCGCGCCAACAATTGCAGCTTTTTTGTTTATTTTACGCCAACAATTACAGCTATTTTGTTTATTTTAGGCCAACAATTACAGCTGTTTTGTTTATTTCTCGCCAACAATTACAGCTGTTTTGTTTATTTTGCGCCAACAATGTTACGCCAACGATGAAGGCTGTTTTGTCTGTTTCTCGCTAACAATTACAGCTGTTTTGTTTATTTTACGCAAACAATTACAGCTGTTTTGTTTATTTTACGCCAACAATGAAAGCTGTTTTGTTTATTTTGCACCAACAATGACAGCTGTTTTGTTTATTTTGCACCAACAACTACAGCTGATTTGTTTATTTTACGCCAACATTTACAGCTGTTTTGTTTTTTTTACGCCAACAATTAGAGCTGTTTTGTTTATTTTACGCCAACAATTACAGCTGTTTTGTTTATTTTACGCCAACAATTACAGCTGTTTTGTTTATTTTACGGCAACAATTACAGCTGTTTTGTTTATTTTATTCCAACAATTACAGCTGTTTTGTTTATTTCTCGCCAACAATTACAGCTGTTTTGTTTATTTTACACCAACAATTACAGCTGTTTTGTTTATTTTACGCCAACAATTACAGCTGTTTTGTTTATTTTACGCCAACAATTACAGGTGTTTTGTTTATTTTACGTCAACAATTACAGCTGTTTTGGTTATTTTACGCCAACAATTACAGCTGTTTTGTTTATTTTACGCCAACAATAACAGCTGTTTTGTTTCTTTTATGCCAACAATTACAGCTGTTTTGTTTATTTTACGCCAACAATTACAGCTGTTTTATTTATTTTACGCCAATAATTACAGCTGTTTTGTTTATTTTACGCCAACAATTACAGCTGTTTTGTTTATTTTACGCCAACAATTACAGCTGTTTTGTTTATTTTAAACCAACAATTACAGCTGTTTTGTTTATTTTACGCCAACAATTACAGCTGTTTTGTTTCTTTTACGCCAACAATTACAGCTGTTTTATTTATTTTACTCCAACAATTACAGCTGTTTTATTTATTTTACGCCAACAATTACAGCTGTTTTGTTTATTTCTCGCCAACAATTACAGCTGTTTTGTTTATTTTACGCCAACAATTACAGCTGTTTTGTTTATTTCTCGCCAACAATTACAGTTGTTTTGTTTATTTTACACCAACAATTACAGCTGTTTTGTTTATTTCTCGTCAACAGTGACAGTTGTTTTGTTTATTTTACGCCAACAATTACAGCTGTTTTGTTTATTTTATGCCAACAATTACAGCTGTTTTGTTTATTTCTCGCCAACAATTACAGCTGCTTTGTTTATTTTACGCCAACAATTACAGCTGTTTTGTTTATTTTACGCCAACAATTACAGCTGTTTTGTTTATTTTACGCCAACAATTACAGGTGTTTTGTTTATTTTACGTCAACAATTACAGCTGTTTTGGTTATTTTACGCCAACAATTACAGCTGTTTTGTTTATTTTACGCCAACAATAACAGCTGTTTTGTTTCTTTTATGCCAACAATTACAGCTGTTTTGTTTATTTTACGCCAACAATTACAGCTGTTTTATTTATTTTACGCCAACAATTACAGCTGTTTTGTTTATTTTACGCCAACAATTACAGCTGTTTTGTTTATTTTACGCCAACAATTACAGCTGTTTTGTTTATTTTATGCCAACAATTACAGCTGTTTTGTTTATTTCTCGCCAACAATTACAGCTGTTTTATTTATTTTACGCCAACAATTACAGCTGTTTTGTTTATTTTACGCCAACAATTACAGCTGTTTTGTTTATTTTATGCCAACAATGACAGCTGTTTTGTTTATTTCTCGCCAACAATTACAGCTGTTTTGTTTATTTTACGCCAAAAATTACAGCTGTTTTGTTTATTTTTTGCCAACAATTACAGCTGTTTTGTTTATTTTACGCCAACAATTACAGGTGTTTTGTTTATTTTACATCAACAATTACAGCTGTTTTGGTTATTTTACGCCAACAATTACAGCTGTTTTGTTTATTTTACGCCAACAATAACAGCTGTTTTGTTTCTTTTATGCCAACAATTACAGCTGTTTTGTTTATTTTACGCCAACAATTACAGCTGTTTTATTTATTTTACGCCAATAATTACAGCTGTTTTGTTTATTTTACGCCAACAATTACAGCTGTTTTGTTTATTTTACGCTAACAATTACAGCTGTTTTGTTTATTTCTCGTCAACAGTGACAGTTGTTTTGTTTATTTTACGCCAACAATTACAGCTGTTTTGTTTATTTTACGCCAACAGTTACAGCTGTTCTATTTATTTTACGCCAACAATTACAGCTGTTTTGATTTATTTTACGCCAACAATTACAGCTGTTTTGTTTATTTTACGCCAACGATTACAGCTGTTTTGTTTATTTTACGCCAACAATTACAGCTGTTTTGTTTATTTTACGCCAAAAATTACAGTTTTTTTGTTTATTTTACGCCAACAATTACAGCTGTTTTGTTTATTTTACGCCAACAATTACAGCTGTTTTGTTTATTTTATGCCAACAATTACAGCTGTTTTGTTTATTTCTCGCCAACAATTACAGCTGTTTTATTTATTTTACGCCAACAATTACAGCTAGTTTGTTTATTTTACGCCAACAATTACAGCTGTTTTGTTTATTTTATGCCAACAATTACAGCTGTTTTGTTTATTTCTCGCCAACAATTACAGCTGTTTTGTTTATTTTACGCCAAAAATTACAGCTGTTTTGTTTATTTTTTGCCAACAATTACAGCTGTTTTGTTTATTTTACGCCAACAATTACAGGTGTTTTGTTTATTTTACGTCAACAATTACAGCTGTTTTGGTTATTTTACGCCAACAATTACAGCTGTTTTGTTTATTTTACGCCAACAATAACAGCTGTTTTGTTTCTTTTATGCCAACAATTACAGCTGTTTTGTTTATTTTACGCCAACAATTACAGCTGTTTTATTTATTTTACGCCAATAATTACAGCTGTTTTGTTTATTTTACGCCAACAATTACAGCTGTTTTGTTTATTTTACGCCAACAATTACAGCTGTTTTATTTACTTCACGCCAACAATTACAGCTGTTTTGTTTATTTTACGCCAACAATTACAGCTGTTTTGTTTATTTTACGCAAACAATTACAGCTGTTGTGTTTATTTCGCGCCAACAAATACAGCTGTTTTGTTTATTTTGCGCAAACAATTACAGCTGTTTTGTTTATTTTGCACCAACAATGTTACGCCAACAATGACAGCTGTTTTGTTTATTTCTCGCCCAGAATTACAGCTCTTTTGTTTATTTCGCGCCAACAATTGCAGCTTTTTTGTTTATTTTACGCCAACAATTACAGCTGTTTTGTTTATTTCGCGCCAACAATTACAGCTGTTTTGTTTATTTTACGCCAACAATTACAGCTGTTTTGTTTATTTTACGCCAACAATTACAGCTGTTTTGTTTATTTTACGCCAACAATTACAGCTGTTTTGTTTATTTTACGCCAACAATTACAGCTGTTTTGTTTATTTCTCACCAACAATTACAGCTGTTTTGTTTATTTTACGCCAACAATTACAGCTTTTTTGTTTATTTCTCGCCAACAATTACAGCTGTTTTGTTTATTTTACGCCAACAATTACAGCTGTTTTGTTTATTTTACGCCAACAATTACAGCTGTTTTGTTTATTTCTCGCCAACAATTACACCTGTTTTTTTTATTTTACGCCAACAATTACAGCTGTTTTGTTTATTTCGCGCCAACAATTACAGCTGTTTTGTTTATTTTACGCCAACAATTACAGCTGTTTTGTTTATTTCGCGCGAACAATTACAGCTGTTTTGTTTATTTCTCGCCAACAATTACACCTGTTTTTTTTATTTTACGCCAACAATTACAGCTGTTTTGTTTATTTCGCGCCAACAATTACAGCTGTTTTGTTTATTTTACGCCAACAATTACAGCTGTTTTGTTTATTTCTCGCCAACAATTACACCTGTTTTTTTATTTTACGCCAACAATTACAGCTGTTTTCTTTATTTCGCGCCAACAATTACAGCTGTTTTGTTTATTTTACGCCAACAATTACAGCTGTTTTGTTTATTTCGCGCGAACAATTACAGCTGTTTTGTTTATTTCTCGCCAACAATTACACCTGTTTTTTTTATTTTACGCCAACAATTACAGCTGTTTTGTTTATTTCGCGCCAACAATTACAGCTGTTTTGTTTATTTTACGCCAACAATTACAGCTGTTTTGTTTATTTCGCGCGAACAATTACAGCTGTTTTGTTTATTTTACGCCAACAATTACAGCTGTTTTGTTTATTTCTCGCCAACAATTACAGTTGTTTTGTTTATTTTACACCAACAATTACAGCTGTTTTGTTTATTTCTCGTCAACAGTGACAGTTGTTTTGTTTATTTTACGCCAACAATTACAGCTGTTTTGTTTATTTTACGCCAACAGTTACAGCTGTTCTATTTATTTTACGCCAACAATTACAGCTGTTTTGATTTATTTTACGCCAACAATTACAGCTGTTTTGTTTATTTTACGCCAACAATTACAGCTGTTTTGTTTATTTTACGCCAACAATTACAGCTGTTTTGTTTATTTTACGCCAAAAATTACAGTTTTTTTGTTTATTTTACGCCAACAATTACAGCTGTTTTGTTTATTTTACGCCAACAATTACAGCTGTTTTGTTTATTTTAGGCCAACAATTACAGCTGTTTTGTTTATTTTTCGCCAACAATTACAGCTGTTTTGTTTATTTTACGCCAACAATTACAGCTGTTTTGTTTATTTTATGCCAACAATTACAGCTGTTTTGTTTATTTCTCGCCAACAATTACAGCTGCTTTGTTTATTTTACGCCAACAATTACAGCTGTTTTGTTTATTTTACGCCAACAATTACAGCTGTTTTGTTTATTTTACGCCAACAATTACAGGTGTTTTGTTTATTTTACGTCAACAATTACAGCTGTTTTGGTTATTTTACGCCAACAATTACAGCTGTTTTGTTTATTTTACGCCAACAATAACAGCTGTTTTGTTTCTTTTATGCCAACAATTACAGCTGTTTTGTTTATTTTACGCCAACAATTACAGCTGTTTTATTTATTTTACGCCAACAATTACAGCTGTTTTGTTTATTTTACGCCAACAATTACAGCTGTTTTGTTTATTTTACGCCAACAATTACAGCTGTTTTGTTTATTTTATGCCAACAATTACAGCTGTTTTGTTTATTTCTCGCCAACAATTACAGCTGTTTTATTTATTTTACGCCAACAATTACAGCTGTTTTGTTTATTTTACGCCAACAATTACAGCTGTTTTGTTTATTTTATGCCAACAATGACAGCTGTTTTGTTTATTTCTCGCCAACAATTACAGCTGTTTTGTTTATTTTACGCCAAAAATTACAGCTGTTTTGTTTATTTTTTGCCAACAATTACAGCTGTTTTGTTTATTTTACGCCAACAATTACAGGTGTTTTGTTTATTTTACATCAACAATTACAGCTGTTTTGGTTATTTTACGCCAACAATTACAGCTGTTTTGTTTATTTTACGCCAACAATAACAGCTGTTTTGTTTCTTTTATGCCAACAATTACAGCTGTTTTGTTTATTTTACGCCAACAATTACAGCTGTTTTATTTATTTTACGCCAATAATTACAGCTGTTTTGTTTATTTTACGCCAACAATTACAGCTGTTTTGTTTATTTTACGCTAACAATTACAGCTGTTTTGTTTATTTCTCGTCAACAGTGACAGTTGTTTTGTTTATTTTACGCCAACAATTACAGCTGTTTTGTTTATTTTACGCCAACAGTTACAGCTGTTCTATTTATTTTACGCCAACAATTACAGCTGTTTTGATTTATTTTACGCCAACAATTACAGCTGTTTTGTTTATTTTCCGCCAACGATTACAGCTGTTTTGTTTATTTTACGCCAACAATTACAGCTGTTTTGTTTATTTTACGCCAAAAATTACAGTTTTTTTGTTTATTTTACGCCAACAATTACAGCTGTTTTGTTTATTTTACGCCAACAATTACAGCTGTTTTGTTTATTTTATGCCAACAATTACAGCTGTTTTGTTTATTTCTCGCCAACAATTACAGCTGTTTTATTTATTTTACGCCAACAATTACAGCTAGTTTGTTTATTTTACGCCAACAATTACAGCTGTTTTGTTTATTTTATGCCAACAATTACAGCTGTTTTGTTTATTTCTCGCCAACAATTACAGCTGTTTTGTTTATTTTACGCCAAAAATTACAGCTGTTTTGTTTATTTTTTGCCAACAATTACAGCTGTTTTGTTTATTTTACGCCAACAATTACAGGTGTTTTGTTTATTTTACGTCAACAATTACAGCTGTTTTGGTTATTTTACGCCAACAATTACAGCTGTTTTGTTTATTTTACGCCAACAATAACAGCTGTTTTGTTTCTTTTATGCCAACAATTACAGCTGTTTTGTTTATTTTACGCCAACAATTACAGCTGTTTTATTTATTTTACGCCAATAATTACAGCTGTTTTGTTTATTTTACGCCAACAATTACAGCTGTTTTGTTTATTTTACGCCAACAATTACAGCTGTTTTATTTACTTCACGCCAACAATTACAGCTGTTTTGTTTATTTTACGCCAACAATTACAGCTGTTTTGTTTATTTTACGCAAACAATTACAGCTGTTGTGTTTATTTCGCGCCAACAAATACAGCTGTTTTGTTTATTTTGCGCAAACAATTACAGCTGTTTTGTTTATTTTGCACCAACAATGTTACGCCAACAATGACAGCTGTTTTGTTTATTTCTCGCCCAGAATTACAGCTCTTTTGTTTATTTCGCGCCAACAATTGCAGCTTTTTTGTTTATTTTACGCCAACAATTACAGCTGTTTTGTTTATTTCGCGCCAACAATTACAGCTGTTTTGTTTATTTTACGCCAACAATTACAGCTGTTTTGTTTATTTTACGCCAACAATTACAGCTGTTTTGTTTATTTTACGCCAACAATTACAGCTGTTTTGTTTATTTTACGCCAACAATTACAGCTGTTTTGTTTATTTCTCACCAACAATTACAGCTGTTTTGTTTATTTTACGCCAACAATTACAGCTTTTTTGTTTATTTCTCGCCAACAATTACAGCTGTTTTGTTTATTTTACGCCAACAATTACAGCTGTTTTGTTTATTTTACGCCAACAATTACAGCTGTTTTGTTTATTTCTCGCCAACAATTACACCTGTTTTTTTATTTTACGCCAACAATTACAGCTGTTTTGTTTATTTCGCGCCAACAATTACAGCTGTTTTGTTTATTTTACGCCAACAATTACAGCTGTTTTGTTTATTTCGCGCGAACAATTACAGCTGTTTTGTTTATTTCTCGCCAACAATTACACCTGTTTTTTTTATTTTACGCCAACAATTACAGCTGTTTTGTTTATTTCGCGCCAACAATTACAGCTGTTTTGTTTATTTTACGCCAACAATTACAGCTGTTTTGTTTATTTCTCGCCAACAATTACACCTGTTTTTTTTATTTTACGCCAACAATTACAGCTGTTTTGTTTATTTCGCGCCAACAATTACAGCTGTTTTGTTTATTTTACGCCAACAATTACAGCTGTTTTGTTTATTTCGCGCGAACAATTACAGCTGTTTTGTTTATTTCTCGCCAACAATTACACCTGTTTTTTTTATTTTACGCCAACAATTACAGCTGTTTTGTTTATTTTACGCAAACAATTACAGCTGTTGTGTTTATTTCGCGCCAACAAATACAGCTGTTTTGTTTATTTTGTGCAAACAATTACAGCTGTTTTGTTTATTTTGCACCAACAATGTTACGCCAACAATGACAGCTGTTTTGTTTATTTCTCGCCAACAATTACAGCTCTTTTGTTTATTTCGCGCCAACAATTGCAGCTTTTTTGTTTATTTTACGCCAACAATTACAGCTATTTTGTTTATTTTAGGCCAACAATTACAGCTGTTTTGTTTATTTCTCGCCAACAATTACAGCTGTTTTGTTTATTTTGCGCCAACAATGTTACGCCAACGATGAAGGCTGTTTTGTCTGTTTCTCGCTAACAATTACAGCTGTTTTGTTTATTTTACGCAAACAATTACAGCTGTTTTGTTTATTTTACGCCAACAATGAAAGCTGTTTTGTTTATTTTGCACCAACAATGACAGCTGTTTTGTTTATTTTGCACCAACAACTACAGCTGATTTGTTTATTTTACGCCAACATTTACAGCTGTTTTGTTTTTTTTACGCCAACAATTAGAGCTGTTTTGTTTATTTTACGCCAACAATTACAGCTGTTTTGTTTATTTTACGCCAACAATTACAGCTGTTTTGTTTATTTTACGCCAAACAATTACAGTTTTTTTGTTTATTTTACGCCAACAATTACAGCTGTTTTGTTTATTTTACGCCAACAATTACAGCTGTTTTGTTTATTTTATGCCAACAATTACAGCTGTTTTGTTTATTTCTCGCCAACAATTACAGCTGTTTTGTTTATTTTACGCCAACAATTACAGCTGTTTTGTTTATTTTACGGCAACAATTACAGCTGTTTTGTTTATTTTATGCCAACAATTACAGCTGTTTTATTTATTTTACGCCAATAATTACAGCTGTTTTGTTTATTTTACGCCAACAATTACAGCTGTTTTGTTTATTTTACGCTAACAATTACAGCTGTTTTGTTTATTTTAAACCAACAATTACAGCTGTTTTGTTTATTTTACGCCAACAATTACAGCTGTTTTGTTTCTTTTACGCCAACAATTACAGCTGTTTTCTTTATTTTTCGCCAACAATTACAGCTGTTTTATTTATTTTACGCCAACAATTACAGCTGTTTTGTTTATTTTACGCCAACAATTACAGCTGTTTTGTTTATTTTACGCAAACAATTACAGCTGTTGTGTTTATTTCGCGCCAACAAATACAGCTGTTTTGTTTATTTTGCGCAAACAATTACAGCTGTTTTGTTTATTTTGCACCAACAATGTTACGCCAACAATGACAGCTGTTTTGTTTATTTCTCGCCAACAATTACAGCTCTTTTGTTTATTTCGCGCCAACAATTGCAGCTTTTTTGTTTATTTTACGCCAACAATTACAGCTATTTTGTTTATTTTAGGCCAACAATTACAGCTGTTTTGTTTATTTCTCGCCAACAATTACAGCTGTTTTGTTTATTTTGCGCCAACAATGTTACGCCAACGATGAAGGCTGTTTTGTCTGTTTCTCGCTAACAATTACAGCTGTTTTGTTTATTTTACGCAAACAATTACAGCTGTTTTGTTTATTTTACGCCAACAATGAAAGCTGTTTTGTTTATTTTGCACCAACAATGACAGCTGTTTTGTTTATTTTGCACCAACAACTACAGCTGATTTGTTTATTTTACGCCAACATTTACAGCTGTTTTGTTTTTTTTACGCCAACAATTAGAGCTGTTTTGTTTATTTTACGCCAACAATTACAGCTGTTTTGTTTATTTTACGCCAACAATTACAGCTGTTTTGTTTATTTTACGGCAACAATTACAGCTGTTTTGTTTATTTTATTCCAACAATTACAGCTGTTTTGTTTATTTCTCGCCAACAATTACAGCTGTTTTGTTTATTTTACACCAACAATTACAGCTGTTTTGTTTATTTTACGCCAACAATTACAGCTGTTTTGTTTATTTTACGCCAACAATTACAGGTGTTTTGTTTATTTTACGTCAACAATTACAGCTGTTTTGGTTATTTTACGCCAACAATTACAGCTGTTTTGTTTATTTTACGCCAACAATAACAGCTGTTTTGTTTCTTTTATGCCAACAATTACAGCTGTTTTGTTTATTTTACGCCAACAATTACAGCTGTTTTATTTATTTTACGCCAATAATTACAGCTGTTTTGTTTATTTTACGCCAACAATTACAGCTGTTTTGTTTATTTTACGCCAACAATTACAGCTGTTTTGTTTATTTTAAACCAACAATTACAGCTGTTTTGTTTATTTTACGCCAACAATTACAGCTGTTTTGTTTCTTTTACGCCAACAATTACAGCTGTTTTATTTATTTTACTCCAACAATTACAGCTGTTTTATTTATTTTACGCCAACAATTACAGCTGTTTTGTTTATTTCTCGCCAACAATTACAGCTGTTTTGTTTATTTTACGCCAACAATTACAGCTGTTTTGTTTATTTCTCGCCAACAATTACAGTTGTTTTGTTTATTTTACACCAACAATTACAGCTGTTTTGTTTATTTCTCGTCAACAGTGACAGTTGTTTTGTTTATTTTACGCCAACAATTACAGCTGTTTTGTTTATTTTATGCCAACAATTACAGCTGTTTTGTTTATTTCTCGCCAACAATTACAGCTGCTTTGTTTATTTTACGCCAACAATTACAGCTGTTTTGTTTATTTTACGCCAACAATTACAGCTGTTTTGTTTATTTTACGCCAACAATTACAGGTGTTTTGTTTATTTTACGTCAACAATTACAGCTGTTTTGGTTATTTTACGCCAACAATTACAGCTGTTTTGTTTATTTTACGCCAACAATAACAGCTGTTTTGTTTCTTTTATGCCAACAATTACAGCTGTTTTGTTTATTTTACGCCAACAATTACAGCTGTTTTATTTATTTTACGCCAACAATTACAGCTGTTTTGTTTATTTTACGCCAACAATTACAGCTGTTTTGTTTATTTTACGCCAACAATTACAGCTGTTTTGTTTATTTTATGCCAACAATTACAGCTGTTTTGTTTATTTCTCGCCAACAATTACAGCTGTTTTATTTATTTTACGCCAACAATTACAGCTGTTTTGTTTATTTTACGCCAACAATTACAGCTGTTTTGTTTATTTTATGCCAACAATGACAGCTGTTTTGTTTATTTCTCGCCAACAATTACAGCTGTTTTGTTTATTTTACGCCAAAAATTACAGCTGTTTTGTTTATTTTTTGCCAACAATTACAGCTGTTTTGTTTATTTTACGCCAACAATTACAGGTGTTTTGTTTATTTTACATCAACAATTACAGCTGTTTTGGTTATTTTACGCCAACAATTACAGCTGTTTTGTTTATTTTACGCCAACAATAACAGCTGTTTTGTTTCTTTTATGCCAACAATTACAGCTGTTTTGTTTATTTTACGCCAACAATTACAGCTGTTTTATTTATTTTACGCCAATAATTACAGCTGTTTTGTTTATTTTACGCCAACAATTACAGCTGTTTTGTTTATTTTACGCCAACAATTACAGCTGTTTTATTTACTTCACGCCAACAATTACAGCTGTTTTGTTTATTTTACGCCAACAATTACAGCTGTTTTGTTTATTTTACGCAAACAATTACAGCTGTTGTGTTTATTTCGCGCCAACAAATACAGCTGTTTTGTTTATTTTGCGCAAACAATTACAGCTGTTTTGTTTATTTTGCACCAACAATGTTACGCCAACAATGACAGCTGTTTTGTTTATTTCTCGCCCAGAATTACAGCTCTTTTGTTTATTTCGCGCCAACAATTGCAGCTTTTTTGTTTATTTTACGCCAACAATTACAGCTGTTTTGTTTATTTCGCGCCAACAATTACAGCTGTTTTGTTTATTTTACGCCAACAATTACAGCTGTTTTGTTTATTTTACGCCAACAATTACAGCTGTTTTGTTTATTTTACGCCAACAATTACAGCTGTTTTGTTTATTTTACGCCAACAATTACAGCTGTTTTGTTTATTTCTCACCAACAATTACAGCTGTTTTGTTTATTTTACGCCAACAATTACAGCTTTTTTGTTTATTTCTCGCCAACAATTACAGCTGTTTTGTTTATTTTACGCCAACAATTACAGCTGTTTTGTTTATTTTACGCCAACAATTACAGCTGTTTTGTTTATTTCTCGCCAACAATTACACCTGTTTTTTTTATTTTACGCCAACAATTACAGCTGTTTTGTTTATTTCGCGCCAACAATTACAGCTGTTTTGTTTATTTTACGCCAACAATTACAGCTGTTTTGTTTATTTCGCGCGAACAATTACAGCTGTTTTGTTTATTTCTCGCCAACAATTACACCTGTTTTTTTTATTTTACGCCAACAATTACAGCTGTTTTGTTTATTTCGCGCCAACAATTACAGCTGTTTTGTTTATTTTACGCCAACAATTACAGCTGTTTTGTTTATTTCTCGCCAACAATTACACCTGTTTTTTTTATTTTACGCCAACAATTACAGCTGTTTTGTTTATTTCGCGCCAACAATTACAGCTGTTTTGTTTATTTTACGCCAACAATTACAGCTGTTTTGTTTATTTCGCGCGAACAATTACAGCTGTTTTGTTTATTTCTCGCCAACAATTACACCTGTTTTTTTTATTTTACGCCAACAATTACAGCTGTTTTGTTTATTTCGCGCCAACAATTACAGCTGTTTTGTTTATTTTACGCCAACAATTACAGCTGTTTTGTTTATTTCGCGCGAACAATTACAGCTGTTTTGTTTATTTTACGCCAACAATTACAGCTGTTTTGTTTATTTCTCGCCAACAATTACAGTTGTTTTGTTTATTTTACACCAACAATTACAGCTGTTTTGTTTATTTCTCGTCAACAGTGACAGTTGTTTTGTTTATTTTACGCCAACAATTACAGCTGTTTTGTTTATTTTACGCCAACAGTTACAGCTGTTCTATTTATTTTACGCCAACAATTACAGCTGTTTTGATTTATTTTACGCCAACAATTACAGCTGTTTTGTTTATTTTACGCCAACAATTACAGCTGTTTTGTTTATTTTACGCCAACAATTACAGCTGTTTTGTTTATTTTACGCCAAAAATTACAGTTTTTTTGTTTATTTTACGCCAACAATTACAGCTGTTTTGTTTATTTTACGCCAACAATTACAGCTGTTTTGTTTATTTTAGGCCAACAATTACAGCTGTTTTGTTTATTTTTCGCCAACAATTACAGCTGTTTTGTTTATTTTACGCCAACAATTACAGCTGTTTTGTTTATTTTATGCCAACAATTACAGCTGTTTTGTTTATTTCTCGCCAACAATTACAGCTGCTTTGTTTATTTTACGCCAACAATTACAGCTGTTTTGTTTATTTTACGCCAACAATTACAGCTGTTTTGTTTATTTTACGCCAACAATTACAGGTGTTTTGTTTATTTTACGTCAACAATTACAGCTGTTTTGGTTATTTTACGCCAACAATTACAGCTGTTTTGTTTATTTTACGCCAACAATAACAGCTGTTTTGTTTCTTTTATGCCAACAATTACAGCTGTTTTGTTTATTTTACGCCAACAATTACAGCTGTTTTATTTATTTTACGCCAACAATTACAGCTGTTTTGTTTATTTTACGCCAACAATTACAGCTGTTTTGTTTATTTTACGCCAACAATTACAGCTGTTTTGTTTATTTTATGCCAACAATTACAGCTGTTTTGTTTATTTCTCGCCAACAATTACAGCTGTTTTATTTATTTTACGCCAACAATTACAGCTGTTTTGTTTATTTTACGCCAACAATTACAGCTGTTTTGTTTATTTTATGCCAACAATGACAGCTGTTTTGTTTATTTCTCGCCAACAATTACAGCTGTTTTGTTTATTTTACGCCAAAAATTACAGCTGTTTTGTTTATTTTTTGCCAACAATTACAGCTGTTTTGTTTATTTTACGCCAACAATTACAGGTGTTTTGTTTATTTTACATCAACAATTACAGCTGTTTTGGTTATTTTACGCCAACAATTACAGCTGTTTTGTTTATTTTACGCCAACAATAACAGCTGTTTTGTTTCTTTTATGCCAACAATTACAGCTGTTTTGTTTATTTTACGCCAACAATTACAGCTGTTTTATTTATTTTACGCCAATAATTACAGCTGTTTTGTTTATTTTACGCCAACAATTACAGCTGTTTTGTTTATTTTACGCTAACAATTACAGCTGTTTTGTTTATTTCTCGTCAACAGTGACAGTTGTTTTGTTTATTTTACGCCAACAATTACAGCTGTTTTGTTTATTTTACGCCAACAGTTACAGCTGTTCTATTTATTTTACGCCAACAATTACAGCTGTTTTGATTTATTTTACGCCAACAATTACAGCTGTTTTGTTTATTTTACGCCAACGATTACAGCTGTTTTGTTTATTTTACGCCAACAATTACAGCTGTTTTGTTTATTTTACGCCAAAAATTACAGTTTTTTTGTTTATTTTACGCCAACAATTACAGCTGTTTTGTTTATTTTACGCCAACAATTACAGCTGTTTTGTTTATTTTATGCCAACAATTACAGCTGTTTTGTTTATTTCTCGCCAACAATTACAGCTGTTTTATTTATTTTACGCCAACAATTACAGCTAGTTTGTTTATTTTACGCCAACAATTACAGCTGTTTTGTTTATTTTATGCCAACAATTACAGCTGTTTTGTTTATTTCTCGCCAACAATTACAGCTGTTTTGTTTATTTTACGCCAAAAATTACAGCTGTTTTGTTTATTTTTTGCCAACAATTACAGCTGTTTTGTTTATTTTACGCCAACAATTACAGGTGTTTTGTTTATTTTACGTCAACAATTACAGCTGTTTTGGTTATTTTACGCCAACAATTACAGCTGTTTTGTTTATTTTACGCCAACAATAACAGCTGTTTTGTTTCTTTTATGCCAACAATTACAGCTGTTTTGTTTATTTTACGCCAACAATTACAGCTGTTTTATTTATTTTACGCCAATAATTACAGCTGTTTTGTTTATTTTACGCCAACAATTACAGCTGTTTTGTTTATTTTACGCCAACAATTACAGCTGTTTTATTTACTTCACGCCAACAATTACAGCTGTTTTGTTTATTTTACGCCAACAATTACAGCTGTTTTGTTTATTTTACGCAAACAATTACAGCTGTTGTGTTTATTTCGCGCCAACAAATACAGCTGTTTTGTTTATTTTGCGCAAACAATTACAGCTGTTTTGTTTATTTTGCACCAACAATGTTACGCCAACAATGACAGCTGTTTTGTTTATTTCTCGCCCAGAATTACAGCTCTTTTGTTTATTTCGCGCCAACAATTGCAGCTTTTTTGTTTATTTTACGCCAACAATTACAGCTGTTTTGTTTATTTCGCGCCAACAATTACAGCTGTTTTGTTTATTTTACGCCAACAATTACAGCTGTTTTGTTTATTTTACGCCAACAATTACAGCTGTTTTGTTTATTTTACGCCAACAATTACAGCTGTTTTGTTTATTTTACGCCAACAATTACAGCTGTTTTGTTTATTTCTCACCAACAATTACAGCTGTTTTGTTTATTTTACGCCAACAATTACAGCTTTTTTGTTTATTTCTCGCCAACAATTACAGCTGTTTTGTTTATTTTACGCCAACAATTACAGCTGTTTTGTTTATTTTACGCCAACAATTACAGCTGTTTTGTTTATTTCTCGCCAACAATTACACCTGTTTTTTTTATTTTACGCCAACAATTACAGCTGTTTTGTTTATTTCGCGCCAACAATTACAGCTGTTTTGTTTATTTTACGCCAACAATTACAGCTGTTTTGTTTATTTCGCGCGAACAATTACAGCTGTTTTGTTTATTTCTCGCCAACAATTACACCTGTTTTTTTTATTTTACGCCAACAATTACAGCTGTTTTGTTTATTTCGCGCCAACAATTACAGCTGTTTTGTTTATTTTACGCCAACAATTACAGCTGTTTTGTTTATTTCTCGCCAACAATTACACCTGTTTTTTTTATTTTACGCCAACAATTACAGCTGTTTTGTTTATTTCGCGCCAACAATTACAGCTGTTTTGTTTATTTTACGCCAACAATTACAGCTGTTTTGTTTATTTCGCGCGAACAATTACAGCTGTTTTGTTTATTTCTCGCCAACAATTACACCTGTTTTTTTTATTTTACGCCAACAATTACAGCTGTTTTGTTTATTTCGCGCCAACAATTACAGCTGTTTTGTTTATTTTACGCCAACAATTACAGCTGTTTTGTTTATTTCGCGCGAACAATTACAGCTGTTTTGTTTATTTCGCGCCAACAATTACAGCTGTTTTGTTTATTTCTCGCCAACAATTACAGCTGTTTTGTTTATTTTACGCCAACAATTACAGCTGTTTTAATTATTTTACGCCAACAATTACAGCTGTTTTGTTTATTTTACGCCAACAATTACAGCTGTTTTGTTTATTTTGCGCCAACAATTATAGCTGTTTTTTTTTTTGTGATAACCTTGACAGCTGTTTTGTTTATGTGTTTTATTTATTGTCCGCCAACAATGACAGCTCTTTTGTTTATTTTGCGCCAACAATGACAGCTGTTTTGTTTATTTCGCCGCAACAATGGCAGCTGTTTTGTTTATTTTGCGCCAACAATGACAGCTGTTTTGTTTATTTTGTGATAACAATGACAGCTGTTTTGTTTCTTTTGCGCCAACAATGACAGCTGTTTTGTTTATTTTGTGATAACAATGACAGCTGTTTTGTTTCTTTTGCGCCAACAATGACAGCTGTTTTCTTTATTTCGCACCAACACTTACAGCTTTTTTGTTTATTTTGCGCCAACAATGACAGCTGTTTTGTTAATTTTGCGCCAACAATGACAGCTGTTTTGTTTATTTTGCACCAACAATGACTGCTGTTTTGTTTATTTTCCGCCTACAATGACAGCTGTTTTGTCTTTTTGCGCTAACAATTACAGATGTTTTGTTTATTTCTCGCCAACAATTACAGCTCTTTTGTTTTCTTCTCGCCAACAATTACAGCTGTTTTGTTTATTTTACGCCAACAATTACAGCTGTTTTGTTTATTTTACGCCAACAATTACAGCTGTTTTGTTTATTTCTCGCCAACAATTACTCCTGTTTTTTTTATTTTACGCCAACAATTACAGCTGTTTTGTTTATTTCGCGCCAACAATTACAGCTGTTTTGTTTATTTTACGCCAACAATTACAGCTGTTTTGTTTATTTCGCGCGAACAATTACAGCTGTTTTGTTTATTTCTCGCCAACAATTACACCTGTTTTTTTTATTTTACGCCAACAATTACAGCTGTTTTGTTTATTTCGCGCCAACAATTACAGCTGTTTTGTTTATTTTACGCCAACAATTACAGCTGTTTTGTTTATTTCTCGCCAACAATTACACCTGTTTTTTTTATTTTACGCCAACAATTACAGCTGTTTTGTTTATTTCGCGCCAACAATTACAGCTGTTTTGTTTATTTTACGCCAACAATTACAGCTGTTTTGTTTATTTCGCGCGAACAATTACAGCTGTTTTGTTTATTTCTCGCCAACAATTACACCTGTTTTTTTTATTTTACGCCAACAATTACAGCTGTTTTGTTTATTTCGCGCCAACAATTACAGCTGTTTTGTTTATTTTACGCCAACAATTACAGCTGTTTTGTTTATTTCGCGCGAACAATTACAGCTGTTTTGTTTATTTCGCGCCAACAATTACAGCTGTTTTGTTTATTTCTCGCCAACAATTACAGCTGTTTTGTTTATTTTACGCCAACAATTACAGCTGTTTTAATTATTTTACGCCAACAATTACAGCTGTTTTGTTTATTTTACGCCAACAATTACAGCTGTTTTGTTTATTTTGCGCCAACAATTATAGCTGTTTTTTTTTTTGTGATAACCTTGACAGCTGTTTTGTTTATGTGTTTTATTTATTGTCCGCCAACAATGACAGCTCTTTTGTTTATTTTGCGCCAACAATGACAGCTGTTTTGTTTATTTCGCCGCAACAATGGCAGCTGTTTTGTTTATTTTGCGCCAACAATGACAGCTGTTTTGTTTATTTTGTGATAACAATGACAGCTGTTTTGTTTCTTTTGCGCCAACAATGACAGCTGTTTTGTTTATTTTGTGATAACAATGACAGCTGTTTTGTTTCTTTTGCGCCAACAATGACAGCTGTTTTCTTTATTTCGCACCAACACTTACAGCTTTTTTGTTTATTTTGCGCCAACAATGACAGCTGTTTTGTTAATTTTGCGCCAACAATGACAGCTGTTTTGTTTATTTTGCACCAACAATGACTGCTGTTTTGTTTATTTTCCGCCTACAATGACAGCTGTTTTGTCTTTTTGCGCTAACAATTACAGATGTTTTGTTTATTTCTCGCCAACAATTACAGCTCTTTTGTTTTCTTCTCGCCAACAATTACAGCTGTTTTGTTTATTTTACGCCAACAATTACAGCTGTTTTGTTTATTTTACGCCAACAATTACAGCTGTTTTGTTTATTTCTCGCCAACAATTACACCTGTTTTTTTTATTTTACGCCAACAATTACAGCTGTTTTGTTTATTTCGCGCCAACAATTACAGCTGTTTTGATTTATTTTGCGCCAACAATTACAGCTGTTTTGTTTATTTCTCGCCAACAATTACAGCTGTTATGTTTATTTTACGCCAACAATTACAGCTGTTTTGTTTATTTTACGCCGACAATTACAGCTGTTTTGTTTCTTTTACGCCAACAATTACAGCTGTTTTGTTTATTTCTGGTCAACAATTACAGCTGTTTTGTTTATGTTACGCCAACAATTACAGCTGTTTTGTTTATTTTACGCCAACAATTACAGCTGTTTTGTTTATTTTACGCCAACAATTACAGCTGTTTTGTTTATTTCTCGCCAACAATTACACCTGTTTTTTTTATTTTACGCCAACAATTACAGCTGTTTTGTTTATTTCGCGCCAACAATTACAGCTGTTTTGTTTATTTTACGCCAACAATTACAGCTCTTTTGTTTATTTCGCGCGAACAATTACAGCTGTTTTGTTTATTTCGCGCCAACAATTACAGCTGTTTTGTTTATTTCTCGCCAACAATTACAGCTGTTTTGTTTATTTTACGCCAACAATTACAGCTGTTTTAATTATTTTACGCCAACAATTACAGCTGTTTTATTTATTTTACGCCAACAATTACAGCTGTTTTGTTTATTTTGCGCCAACAATGACAGCTGTTTTGTTTATTTTGTGATAACAATGACAGCTGTTTTGTTTCTTTTGCGCCAACAATGACAGCTGTTTTGTTTATTTTGTGATAACAATGACAGCTGTTTTGTTTCTTTTGCGCCAACAATGACAGCTGTTTTGTTTATTTCGCACCAACAATTACAGCTTTTTTGTTTATTTTGCGCCAACAATGACAGCTGTTTTGTTAATTTTGCGCCAACAATGACAGCTGTTTTGTTTATTTTGCACCAACAATGACTGCTCTTTTGTTTATTTTCCGCCTACAATGACAGCTGTTTTGTCTTTTTGCGCTAACAATTACAGATGTTTTGTTTATTTCTCGCCAACAATTACAGCTCTTTTGTTTTCTTCTCGCCAACAATTCAGCTGTTTTGTTTATTTTACGCCAACAATTACAGCTGTTTTGTTTATTTTACGCCAACAATTACAGCTGTTTTGTTTATTTCTCGCCAACAATTACACCTGTTTTTTTTATTTTACGCCAACAATTACAGCTGTTTTGTTTATTTCGCGCCAACAATTACAGCTGTTTTGATTTATTTTGCGCCAACAATTACAGCTGTTTTGTTTATTTCTCGCCAACAATTACAGCTGTTATGTTTATTTTACGCCAACAATTACAGCTGTTTTGTTTTTTTTACGCCAACAATTACAGCTGTTTTGTTTCTTTTACGCCAACAATTACAGCTGTTTTGTTTATTTCTGGTCAACAATTACAGCTGTTTTGTTTATTTCACGCCAACAATTACAGCTGTTTTGTTTATTTGACGCAAACAATTACACCTTTTTTGTTTATTTTACGCCAACAATTACAGCTGTTTTGTTTATTTTACGCCAAACAATTAAAGCTGTTTTGTTTATTTTACGCCAACAATTACAGCTGTTTTGTTTATTTTACGCCAACAATTACAGCTGTTTTGTTTATTTCTCGTCAACAATTACAGCTGTTTTGTTTATGTTATGCCAACAATTACAGCTGTTTTGTTTATTTTACGCCAACAATTACAGCTGTTTTGTTTATTTCTCGTCAACAATTACAGCTGTTTTGTTTATTTTACGCCAACAATTACAGCTGTTTTGTTTTTTTCTCGCCAACAATTACAGCTGTTTTGTTTATTTCTCGTCAACAATTACAGCTGTTTTGTTTATTTTACGCCAACAATTACAGCTGTTTTGTTTATTTCTCGCCAACAATTACACCTGTTTTTTTTATTTTACGCCAACAATTACAGCTGTTTTGTTTATTTCGCGCCAACAATTACAGCTGTTTTGATTTATTTTACGCCAACAATTACAGCTGTTTTGTTTATTTCTCGCCAACAATTACAGCTGTTATGTTTATTTTACGCCAACAATTACAGCTGTTTTGTTTATTTTACGCCAACAATTACAGCTGTTTTGTTTATTTTACGCCAACAATTACAGCTGTTTTGTTTATTTCTGGTCAACAATTACAGCTGTTTTGTTTATTTCACGCCAACAATTACAGCTGTTTTGTTTATTTGACGCAAACAATTACACCTTTTTTGTTTATTTTACGCCAACAATTACAGCTGTTTTGTTTATTTTACGCCAAACAATTACAGCTGTTTTGTTTATTTTACGCCAACAATTACAGCTGTTTTGTTTTTTTTACGCCAACAATTACAGCTGTTTTGTTTCTTTTACGCCAACAATTAAAGCTGTTTTGTTTATTTCTGGTCAACAATTACAGCTGTTTTGTTTATTTCACGCCAACAATTACAGCTGTTTTGTTTATTTCTCGCCAACAATTACAGCTGTTTTGTTTATTTTGCGCCAACAATTACAGCTGTTTTGTCTTTTTGCGCTAACAATTACAGATGTTTTGTTTATTTCTCGCCAACAATTACAGCTCTTTTGTTTTCTTCTCGCCAACAATTACAGCTGTTTTGTTTATTTTACGCCAACAATTACAGCTGTTTTGTTTATTTTACGCCAACAATTACAGCTGTTTTGTTTATTTCTCGCCAACAATTACACCTGTTTTTTTTATTTTACGCCAACAATTACAGCTGTTTTGTTTATTTCGCGCCAACAATTACAGCTGTTTTGATTTATTTTGCGCCAACAATTACAGCTGTTTTGTTTATTTCTCGCCAACAATTACAGCTGTTATGTTTATTTTACGCCAACAATTACAGCTGTTTTGTTTATTTTACGCCAACAATTACAGCTGTTTTGTTTCTTTTACGCCAACAATTACAGCTGTTTTGTTTATTTCTGGTCAACAATTACAGCTGTTTTGTTTATTTCACGCCAACAATTACAGCTGTTTTGTTTATTTGACGCAAACAATTACACCTTTTTTGTTTATTTTACGCCAACAATTACAGCTGTTTTGTTTATTTCTCGCCAACAATTACAGCTGTTTTGTTTATTTTACGCCAACAATTACAGCTGTTTTGGTTATTTTACGCCAAAAATTACAGTTTTTTTGGTTATTTTACGCCAACAATTACAGCTGTTTTGTTTATTTTACGCCAACAATTACAGCTGTTTTGTTTATTTTATGCCAACAATTACAGCTGTTTTGTTTATTTCTCGCCAACAATTACAGCTGTTTTGTTTATTTTACGCCAACAATTACAGCTGTTTTGTTTATTTTACGCCAACAATTACAGCTGTTTTGTTTATTTTATGCCAACAATTACAGCTGTTTTGTTTATTTCTCGCCAACAATTACAGCTGCTTTGTTTATTTTACGCCAACAATTACAGCTGTTTTGTTTATTTTACGCCAACAATTACAGCTGTTTTGTTTATATTACGCCAACAATTACAGGTGTTTTGTTTATTTTACGTCAACAATTACAGCTGTTTTGGTTATTTTACGCCAACAATTACAGCTGTTTTGTTTATTTTACGCCAATAATAACAGCTGTTTTGTTTCTTTTATGCCAACAATTACAGCTGTTTTGTTTTATTTACGCCAACAATTACAGCTGTTTTATTTATTTTATGCCAATAATTACAGCTGTTTTGTTTATTTTACGCCAACAATTACAGCTGTTTTGTTTATTTTACGCCAACAATTACAGCTGTTTTGTTTATTTTAAACCAACAATTACAGCTGTTTTGTTTATTTTACGCCAACAATTACAGCTGTTTTGTTTCTTTTACGCCAACAATTACAGCTGTTTTGTTTATTTTACGCCAACAATTACAGCTGTTTTATTTATTTTACGCCAACAATTACAGCTGTTTTGTTTATTTTACGCCAACAATTACAGCTGTTTTGTTTATTTCTCGTCAACAGTGACAGTTGTTTTGTTTATTTTACGCCAACAATTACAGCTGTTTTGTTTATTTTACGCCAACAGTTACAGCTGTTCTATTTATTTTACGCCAACAATTACAGCTGTTTTGATTTATTTTACGCCAACAATTACAGCTGTTTTGTTTATTTTACGCCAACGATTTTAGCTGTTTTGTTTATTTTACGCCAACAATTACAGCTGTTTTGTTTATTTTACGCCAAAAATTACAGTTTTTTTGTTTATTTTACGCCAACAATTACAGCTGTTTTGTTTATTTTACGCCAACAATTACAGCTGTTTTGTTTATTTTATGCCAACAATTACAGCTGTTTTGTTTATTTCTCGCCAACAATTACAGCTGTTTTATTTATTTTACGCCAACAATTACAGCTGTTTTGTTTATTTTACGCCAACAATTACGGCTGTTTTGTTTATTTTATGCCAACAATTACAGCTGTTTTGTTTATTTCTCGCCAACAATTACAGCTGTTTTGTTTATTTTACGCCAACAATTACAGCTGTTTTGTTTATTTTTTGCCAACAATTACAGCTGTTTTGTTTATTTTACGCCAACAATTACAGGTGTTTTGTTTATTTTACATCAACAATTACAGCTGTTTTGGTTATTTTACGCCAACAATTACAGCTGTTTTGTTTATTTTACGCCAACAATAACAGCTGTTTTGTTTCTTTTATGCCAACAATTACAGCTGTTTTTTTTATTTTACGCCAACAATTACAGCTGTTTTATTTATTTTACGCCAATAATTACAGCTGTTTTGTTTATTTTACGCCAACAATTACAGCTGTTTTGTTTATTTTACGCTAACAATTACAGCTGTTTTGTTTATTTTAAACCAACAATTACAGCTGTTTTGTTTATTTTACGCCAACAATTACAGCTGTTTTGTTTCTTTTACGCCAACAATTACAGCTGTTTTGTTTATTTTACGCCAACAATTACAGCTGTTTTATTTATTTTACGCCAACAATTACAGCTGTTTTGTTTATTTTACGCCAACAATTACAGCTGTTTTGTTTATTTTACGCAAACAATTACAGCTGTTGTGTTTATTTCGCGCCAACAAATACAGCTGTTTTGTTTATTTTGTGCAAACAATTACAGCTGTTTTGTTTATTTTGCACCAACAATGTTACGCCAACAATGACAGCTGTTTTGTTTATTTCTCGCCAACAATTACAGCTCTTTTGTTTATTTCGCGCCAACAATTGCAGCTTTTTTGTTTATTTTACGCCAACAATTACAGCTATTTTGTTTATTTTAGGCCAACAATTACAGCTGTTTTGTTTATTTCTCGCCAACAATTACAGCTGTTTTGTTTATTTTGCGCCAACAATGTTACGCCAACGATGAAGGCTGTTTTGTCTGTTTCTCGCTAACAATTACAGCTGTTTTGTTTATTTTACGCAAACAATTACAGCTGTTTTGTTTATTTTACGCCAACAATGAAAGCTGTTTTGTTTATTTTGCACCAACAATGACAGCTGTTTTGTTTATTTTGCACCAACAACTACAGCTGATTTGTTTATTTTACGCCAACATTTACAGCTGTTTTGTTTTTTTTACGCCAACAATTAGAGCTGTTTTGTTTATTTTACGCCAACAATTACAGCTGTTTTGTTTATTTTACGCCAACAATTACAGCTGTTTTGTTTATTTTACGCCAAACAATTACAGTTTTTTTGTTTATTTTACGCCAACAATTACAGCTGTTTTGTTTATTTTACGCCAACAATTACAGCTGTTTTGTTTATTTTATGCCAACAATTACAGCTGTTTTGTTTATTTCTCGCCAACAATTACAGCTGTTTTGTTTATTTTACGCCAACAATTACAGCTGTTTTGTTTATTTTACGGCAACAATTACAGCTGTTTTGTTTATTTTATGCCAACAATTACAGCTGTTTTATTTATTTTACGCCAATAATTACAGCTGTTTTGTTTATTTTACGCCAACAATTACAGCTGTTTTGTTTATTTTACGCTAACAATTACAGCTGTTTTGTTTATTTTAAACCAACAATTACAGCTGTTTTGTTTATTTTACGCCAACAATTACAGCTGTTTTGTTTCTTTTACGCCAACAATTACAGCTGTTTTCTTTATTTTTCGCCAACAATTACAGCTGTTTTATTTATTTTACGCCAACAATTACAGCTGTTTTGTTTATTTTACGCCAACAATTACAGCTGTTTTGTTTATTTTACGCAAACAATTACAGCTGTTGTGTTTATTTCGCGCCAACAAATACAGCTGTTTTGTTTATTTTGCGCAAACAATTACAGCTGTTTTGTTTATTTTGCACCAACAATGTTACGCCAACAATGACAGCTGTTTTGTTTATTTCTCGCCAACAATTACAGCTCTTTTGTTTATTTCGCGCCAACAATTGCAGCTTTTTTGTTTATTTTACGCCAACAATTACAGCTATTTTGTTTATTTTAGGCCAACAATTACAGCTGTTTTGTTTATTTCTCGCCAACAATTACAGCTGTTTTGTTTATTTTGCGCCAACAATGTTACGCCAACGATGAAGGCTGTTTTGTCTGTTTCTCGCTAACAATTACAGCTGTTTTGTTTATTTTACGCAAACAATTACAGCTGTTTTGTTTATTTTACGCCAACAATGAAAGCTGTTTTGTTTATTTTGCACCAACAATGACAGCTGTTTTGTTTATTTTGCACCAACAACTACAGCTGATTTGTTTATTTTACGCCAACATTTACAGCTGTTTTGTTTTTTTTACGCCAACAATTAGAGCTGTTTTGTTTATTTTACGCCAACAATTACAGCTGTTTTGTTTATTTTACGCCAACAATTACAGCTGTTTTGTTTATTTTACGGCAACAATTACAGCTGTTTTGTTTATTTTATTCCAACAATTACAGCTGTTTTGTTTATTTCTCGCCAACAATTACAGCTGTTTTGTTTATTTTACACCAACAATTACAGCTGTTTTGTTTATTTTACGCCAACAATTACAGCTGTTTTGTTTATTTTACGCCAACAATTACAGGTGTTTTGTTTATTTTACGTCAACAATTACAGCTGTTTTGGTTATTTTACGCCAACAATTACAGCTGTTTTGTTTATTTTACGCCAACAATAACAGCTGTTTTGTTTCTTTTATGCCAACAATTACAGCTGTTTTGTTTATTTTACGCCAACAATTACAGCTGTTTTATTTATTTTACGCCAATAATTACAGCTGTTTTGTTTATTTTACGCCAACAATTACAGCTGTTTTGTTTATTTTACGCCAACAATTACAGCTGTTTTGTTTATTTTAAACCAACAATTACAGCTGTTTTGTTTATTTTACGCCAACAATTACAGCTGTTTTGTTTCTTTTACGCCAACAATTACAGCTGTTTTATTTATTTTACTCCAACAATTACAGCTGTTTTATTTATTTTACGCCAACAATTACAGCTGTTTTGTTTATTTCTCGCCAACAATTACAGCTGTTTTGTTTATTTTACGCCAACAATTACAGCTGTTTTGTTTATTTCTCGCCAACAATTACAGTTGTTTTGTTTATTTTACACCAACAATTACAGCTGTTTTGTTTATTTCTCGTCAACAGTGACAGTTGTTTTGTTTATTTTACGCCAACAATTACAGCTGTTTTGTTTATTTTATGCCAACAATTACAGCTGTTTTGTTTATTTCTCGCCAACAATTACAGCTGCTTTGTTTATTTTACGCCAACAATTACAGCTGTTTTGTTTATTTTACGCCAACAATTACAGCTGTTTTGTTTATTTTACGCCAACAATTACAGGTGTTTTGTTTATTTTACGTCAACAATTACAGCTGTTTTGGTTATTTTACGCCAACAATTACAGCTGTTTTGTTTATTTTACGCCAACAATAACAGCTGTTTTGTTTCTTTTATGCCAACAATTACAGCTGTTTTGTTTATTTTACGCCAACAATTACAGCTGTTTTATTTATTTTACGCCAACAATTACAGCTGTTTTGTTTATTTTACGCCAACAATTACAGCTGTTTTGTTTATTTTACGCCAACAATTACAGCTGTTTTGTTTATTTTATGCCAACAATTACAGCTGTTTTGTTTATTTCTCGCCAACAATTACAGCTGTTTTATTTATTTTACGCCAACAATTACAGCTGTTTTGTTTATTTTACGCCAACAATTACAGCTGTTTTGTTTATTTTATGCCAACAATGACAGCTGTTTTGTTTATTTCTCGCCAACAATTACAGCTGTTTTGTTTATTTTACGCCAAAAATTACAGCTGTTTTGTTTATTTTTTGCCAACAATTACAGCTGTTTTGTTTATTTTACGCCAACAATTACAGGTGTTTTGTTTATTTTACATCAACAATTACAGCTGTTTTGGTTATTTTACGCCAACAATTACAGCTGTTTTGTTTATTTTACGCCAACAATAACAGCTGTTTTGTTTCTTTTATGCCAACAATTACAGCTGTTTTGTTTATTTTACGCCAACAATTACAGCTGTTTTATTTATTTTACGCCAATAATTACAGCTGTTTTGTTTATTTTACGCCAACAATTACAGCTGTTTTGTTTATTTTACGCTAACAATTACAGCTGTTTTGTTTATTTCTCGTCAACAGTGACAGTTGTTTTGTTTATTTTACGCCAACAATTACAGCTGTTTTGTTTATTTTACGCCAACAGTTACAGCTGTTCTATTTATTTTACGCCAACAATTACAGCTGTTTTGATTTATTTTACGCCAACAATTACAGCTGTTTTGTTTATTTTACGCCAACGATTACAGCTGTTTTGTTTATTTTACGCCAACAATTACAGCTGTTTTGTTTATTTTACGCCAAAAATTACAGTTTTTTTGTTTATTTTACGCCAACAATTACAGCTGTTTTGTTTATTTTACGCCAACAATTACAGCTGTTTTGTTTATTTTATGCCAACAATTACAGCTGTTTTGTTTATTTCTCGCCAACAATTACAGCTGTTTTATTTATTTTACGCCAACAATTACAGCTAGTTTGTTTATTTTACGCCAACAATTACAGCTGTTTTGTTTATTTTATGCCAACAATTACAGCTGTTTTGTTTATTTCTCGCCAACAATTACAGCTGTTTTGTTTATTTTACGCCAAAAATTACAGCTGTTTTGTTTATTTTTTGCCAACAATTACAGCTGTTTTGTTTATTTTACGCCAACAATTACAGGTGTTTTGTTTATTTTACGTCAACAATTACAGCTGTTTTGGTTATTTTACGCCAACAATTACAGCTGTTTTGTTTATTTTACGCCAACAATAACAGCTGTTTTGTTTCTTTTATGCCAACAATTACAGCTGTTTTGTTTATTTTACGCCAACAATTACAGCTGTTTTATTTATTTTACGCCAATAATTACAGCTGTTTTGTTTATTTTACGCCAACAATTACAGCTGTTTTGTTTATTTTACGCCAACAATTACAGCTGTTTTATTTACTTCACGCCAACAATTACAGCTGTTTTGTTTATTTTACGCCAACAATTACAGCTGTTTTGTTTATTTTACGCAAACAATTACAGCTGTTGTGTTTATTTCGCGCCAACAAATACAGCTGTTTTGTTTATTTTGCGCAAACAATTACAGCTGTTTTGTTTATTTTGCACCAACAATGTTACGCCAACAATGACAGCTGTTTTGTTTATTTCTCGCCCAGAATTACAGCTCTTTTGTTTATTTCGCGCCAACAATTGCAGCTTTTTTGTTTATTTTACGCCAACAATTACAGCTGTTTTGTTTATTTCGCGCCAACAATTACAGCTGTTTTGTTTATTTTACGCCAACAATTACAGCTGTTTTGTTTATTTTACGCCAACAATTACAGCTGTTTTGTTTATTTTACGCCAACAATTACAGCTGTTTTGTTTATTTTACGCCAACAATTACAGCTGTTTTGTTTATTTCTCACCAACAATTACAGCTGTTTTGTTTATTTTACGCCAACAATTACAGCTTTTTTGTTTATTTCTCGCCAACAATTACAGCTGTTTTGTTTATTTTACGCCAACAATTACAGCTGTTTTGTTTATTTTACGCCAACAATTACAGCTGTTTTGTTTATTTCTCGCCAACAATTACACCTGTTTTTTTTATTTTACGCCAACAATTACAGCTGTTTTGTTTATTTCGCGCCAACAATTACAGCTGTTTTGTTTATTTTACGCCAACAATTACAGCTGTTTTGTTTATTTCGCGCGAACAATTACAGCTGTTTTGTTTATTTCTCGCCAACAATTACACCTGTTTTTTTTATTTTACGCCAACAATTACAGCTGTTTTGTTTATTTCGCGCCAACAATTACAGCTGTTTTGTTTATTTTACGCCAACAATTACAGCTGTTTTGTTTATTTCTCGCCAACAATTACACCTGTTTTTTTTATTTTACGCCAACAATTACAGCTGTTTTGTTTATTTCGCGCCAACAATTACAGCTGTTTTGTTTATTTTACGCCAACAATTACAGCTGTTTTGATTTATTTTACGCCAACAATGTTACGCCAACAATGACAGCTGTTTTTTTTATTTCTCGCCAACAATTACAGCTGTTTTGTTTATTTCGCGCCAACAATTACAGCTCTTTTGTTTTTTTTACGCCAACAATTACAGCTGTTTTGTTTATTTTGCGCCAACAATTACAGCTGTTTTGTTTATTTTACGCCAGCAATTACAGCTGATTTGTTTATTTCGCGCCAACAATTACAGCTGTTTTGTTTATTTTGCGCCAACAATTACAGCTGTTTTGTTTATATTGCGCCAACAATGTTACGCCAACAATTACAGCTGTTTTGTTTATTTTACGCCAACAATTACAGCTGTTTTGTTTATTTTGCGCCAACAATTACAGCTGTTTTGTTTATTTTACTCAAACAATTACAGCTGTTTTGTTTATTTCGCGCCAACAATTACAGCTGTTTTGTTTATTTTGCGCCAACAATTACAGCTGTTTTGTTTATTTTGGGCCAACAATGTTACGCCAACAATGACAGCTGTTTTGTTTATTTCTCGCCAACAATTACAGCTGTTGTGTTTATTTCGCGCCAACAATTACAGCTCTTTTGTTTATTTTACGCCAACAATTACAGCTGTTTTGTTTATTTTGCGCCAACAATTACAGCTGTTTTGTTTATTTTACGCCAACAATTACAGCTGTTTTGTTTATTTTGCGCCAACAATGACAGCTGTTTTGTTTATTTCGCGCCGACAATGACAGCTGTTTTGTTTATTTTGCGCCAACAATGACAGCTGTTTTGTTTATTTCTCGCCAACAGTTACAGCTTTTTTGTTTATTTCTCGCCAACACTTACAGCTGTTTTGTTTATTTTGCGCCAACAATTACAGCTGTTGTGTTTATTTCGCGCCAACAAATACAGCTGTTTTGTTTATTTTGCGCCAACAATTACAGCTGTTTTGTTTATTTTGCGCCAACAATGTTACGCCAACAATGACAGCTGTTTTGTTTATTTCTCGCCAACAATTACAGCTGTTTTGTTTATTTCGCGCCAACAATTACAGCTCTTTTGTTTATTTTACGCCAACAATTACAGCTGTTTTGTTTATTTTACGCCAACAATTACAGCTGTTTTGTTTATTTCGCGCCAACAATTACAGCTGTTTTGTTTATTTTGCGCCAACAATTACAGCTGTTTTGTTTATTTTGCGCCAACAATGTTACGCCAACAATGACAGCTGTTTTGTTTATTTCTCGCCAACAATTACAGCTGTTGTGTTTATTTCGCGCCAACAATTACAGCTGTTTTGTTTATTTTACGCCAACCTTTACAGCTGTTTTGTTTATTTTGCGCCAACAATTACAGCTGTTTTGTTTATTTTACGCCAACAATTACAGCTGTTTTGTTTATTTTGCGCCAACAATGACAGCTGTTTTGTTTATTTCGCGCCAACAATGACAGCTGTTTTGTTTATTTTGCGCCAACAATGACAGCTGTTTTGTTTATTTCTTGCCAACAATTACAGCTGTTTTGTTTATTTCTCGCCAACACTTACAGCTGTTTTGTTTATTTTACGCCAACAATTACAGCTGTTGTGTTTATTTCGTGCCAACAAATACCGCTGTTTTGTTTATTTTGCGCAAACAATTACAGCTGTTTTGTTTATTTTGCACCAACAATGTTACGCCAACAATGACAGCTGGTTTGTTTATTTCTCGCCAACAATTACAGCTCTTTTGTTTATTTCGCGCCAACAATTACAGCTTTTTTGTTTATTTTACGCCAACAATTACAGCTGTTTTGTTTGTTTCGCGCCAACAATTACAGCTGTTTTGTTTATTTTACGCCAACAATTACAGCTGTTTTGTTTATTTTGCGCCAACAATGACAGCTGTTTTGTTTATTTCGCGCCAACAATGACAGCTGTTTTGTTTATTTCTCGTCAACAGTTACAGCTTTTTTGTTTATTTCTCGCCAACACTTACAGCTGTTTTGTTTATTTTACGCCAACAATTACAGCTGTTTTGTTTATTTTGCGCCAACAATTACAGCTGTTTTGTTTATTTTACGCCAACAATTACAGCTGTTTTGTTTATTTTGCGTCAACAATGACAGCTGTTTTGTTTATTTCGCGCCAACAATGACAGCTGTTTTGTTTATTTTGCGCCAACAATGACAGCTGTTTTGTTTATTTCTCGCCAACAATTACAGCTGTTTTGTTTATTTCTCGCCAACACTTACAGCTGTTTTGTTTATTTTACGCCAACAATTACAGCTGTTGTGTTTATTTCGCGCCAACAAATACAGCTGTTTTGTTTATTTTGCGCAAACAATTACAGCTGTTTTGTTTATTTTGCGCCAACAATGTTACGCCAACAATGACAGCTGTTTTGTTTATTTCTCGCCAACAATTACAGCTCTTTTGTTTATTTCGCGCCAACAATTGCAGCTTTCTTGTTTATTTTACGCCAACAATTACAGCTGTTTTGTTTATTTCGCGCCAACAATTACAGCTGTTTTGTTTATTTTACGCCAACAATTACAGCTGTTTTGTTTATTTTACGCCAACAATTACAGCTGTTTTGTTTATTTTACGCCAACAATTACAGGTGTTTTGTTTATTTTACGCCAACAATTACAGCTGTTTTGTTTATTTCTCACCAACAATTACAGCTGTTTTGTTTATTTTACGCCAACAATTACAGCTGTTTTGTTTATTTCTCGCCAACAATTACAGCTGTTTTGTTTATTTTACGCCAACAATTACAGCTGTTTTGTTTATCTTACGCCAACAATTACAGCTGTTTTGTTTATTTCTCGCCAACAATTACACCTGTTTTTTTATTTTACGCCAACAATTACAGCTGTTTTGTTTATTTCGCGCCAACAATTACAGCTGTTTTGTTTATTTTACGCAAACAATTACAGCTGTTTTGTTTATTTCGCGCGAACAATTACAGCTGTTTTGTTTATTTCGCGCCAACAATTACAGCTGTTTTGTTTATTTCTCGCCAACAATTACAGCTGTTTTGTTTATTTTACGCCAACAATTACAGCTGTTTTAAATATTTTACGCCAACAATTACAGCTGTTTTGTTTATTTTACGCCAACAATTACAGCTGTTTTGTTTATTTTGCGCCAACAATTATAGCTGTTTTGTTTTTTTTTGTGATAACCTTGACAGCTGTTTTGTTTATGTGTTTTATTTATTGTCCGCCAAAAATGACAGCTCTTTTGTTTATTTTGCGCCAACAATGACAGCTGTTTTGTTTATTTCGCCGCAACAATGGCAGCTGTTTTGTTTATTTTGCGCCAACAATGACAGCTGTTTTGTTTATTTTGTGATAACAATTACAGCTGTTTTGTTTATTTTGCGCCAACAATTACAGCTGTTTTGTTTATTTTGCGCCAACAATGACAGCTGTTTTGTTTATTTCGCGCCAACAATGACAGCTGTTTTGTTTATTTTGCGCCAACAATGACAGCTGTTTTGTTTATTTCTCGCCAACAATTACAGCTCTTTTGTTTATTTCTCGCCAACAATTACAGCTGTTTTGTTTATTTTACGCCAACAATTACAGCTGTTTTGTTTATTTTACGCCAACAATTACAGCTGTTTTGTTTATTTTGCGCCAACAATTACAGCTGTTTTGTTTATTTTACGCCAACAATTACAGCTGTTTTGTTTATTTTACGCCAACAATTACAGCTGTTTTGTTTCTTTTACGCCAAGAATTACAGCTCTTTTGTTTATTTTGCGCCAACAATGTTACGCCAACAATGACAGCTGTTTTGTTTAGTTCTCGCCAACAATTACAGCTGTTGTGTTTATTTCGCGCCAACAATTACAGCTGTTTTTTTTATTTTACGCCAACAATTACAGCTGTTTTGTTTATTTTGCGCCAACAACTACTGCTGTTTTGTTTAGTTTACGCCAACAATTAAAGCTGTTTTGTTTATTTTGCGCCAACAATGACAGCTGTTTTGTTTATTTCGCGCCAACAATGACAGCTGTTTTGTTTATTTTGAGCCAACAATGACAGCTGTTTTGTTTATTTCTCGCCAACAATTACAGCTGTTTTGTTTATTTCTCGGCAACAATTACACCTGTTTTGTTTATTTTACGCCAACAATTACAGCTGTTGTGTTTATTTCGCGCCAACAATTACAGCTGTTTTGTTTATTTCTCGCCAACAATTACAGCTGTTTTGTTTATTTTGCGCCAACAATGTTACGCCAACAATGACAGCTGTTTTGTTTATTTCTCGCCAACAATTACAGCTGTTTTGTTTATTTCGCGCCAACAATTACAGCTCTTTTGTTTTTTTTACGCCAACAGTTACAGCTGTTTTGTTTATTTTGCGCCAACAATTACAGCTGTTTTGTTTATTTTACGCCAACAATTACAGCTGATTTGTTTATTTCGCGCCAACAATTACAGCTGTTTTGTTTATTTTGCGCCAACAATTACAGCTGTTTTGTTTATATTGCGCCAACAATGTTACGCCAACAATTACAGCTGTTTTGTTTATTTTACGCCAACAATTACAGCTGTTTTGTTTATTTTACGCCAACAATTACAGCTGTTTTGTTTATTTTGCGCCAACAATTACAGCTGTTTTGTTTATTTCACGCCAACAATTACAGCTGTTTTGTTTATTTTGCGCCAACAATGACAGCTGTTTTGTTTATTTCGCGCCGACAATGACAGCTGTTTTGTTTATTTTGCGCCAACAATGACAGCTGTTTTGTTTATTTCTCGCCAACAATTACAGCTTTTTTGTTTATTTCTCGCCAACACTTACAGCTGTTTTGTTTATTTTACGCCAACAATGTTACGCTAACAATGACAGCTGTTTTGTTTATTTCTCGCCAACAATTACAGCTGTTTTGTTTATTTCGCGCCAACAATTACAGCTCTTTTGTTTATTTTACGCCAACAATTACAGCTGTTTTGTTTATTTTGCGCCAACAATTACAGCTGTTTTGTTTATTTAACTCAAACAATTACAGCTGTTTTGTTTATTTCGCGCCAACAATTACAGCTGTTTTGTTTATTTTGCGCCAACAATTACAGCTGTTTTGTTTATTTTGCGCCAACAATGTTACGCCAACAATGACAGCTGTTTTGTTTATTTCTCGCCAACAATTACAGCTGTTGTGTTTATTTCGCGCCAACAATTACAGCTCTTTTGTTTATTTTACGCCAACAATTACAGCTGTTTTGTTTATTTTGCGCCAACAATTACAGCTGTTTTGTTTATTTTACGCCAACAATTACAGCTGTTTTGTTTATTTTGCGCCAACAATGACAGCTGTTTTGTTTATTTCGCGCCGACAATGACAGCTGTTTTGTTTATTTTGCGCCAACAATGACAGCTGTTTTGTTTATTTCTCGCCAACAGTTACAGCTTTTTTGTTTATTTCTCGCCAACACTTACAGCTGTTTTGTTTATATTGCGCCAACAATTACAGCTGTTGTGTTTATTTCGCGCCAACAAATACAGCTGTTTTGTTTATTTTGCGCCAACAATTACAGCTGTTTTGTTTATTTTGCGCCAACAATGTTACGCCAACAATGACAGCTGTTTTGTTTATTTCTCGCCAACAATTACAGCTGTTTTGTTTATTTCGCGCCAACAATTACAGCTCTTTTGTTTATTTTACGCCAACAATTACAGCTGTTTTGTTTATTTTACGCCAACAATTACAGCTGTTTTGTTTATTTCGCGCCAACAATTACAGCTGTTTTGTTTATTTTGCGCCAACAATTACAGCTGTTTTGTTTATTTTGCGCCAACAATGTTACGCCAACAATGACAGCTGTTTTGTTTATTTCTCGCCAACAATTACAGCTGTTGTGTTTATTTCGCGCCAACAATTACAGCTGTTTTGTTTATTTTACGCCAACAATTACAGCTGTTTTGTTTATTTTGCGCCAACAATTACAGCTGTTTTGTTTATTTTACGCCAACAATTACAGCTGTTTTGTTTATTTTGCGCCAACAATGACAGCTGTTTTGTTTATTTCGCGCCAACAATGACAGCTGTTTTGTTTATTTTGCGCCAACAATGACAGCTGTTTTGTTTATTTCTCACCAACAATTACAGCTGTTTTGTTTATTTCTCGCCAACACTTACAGCTGTTTTGTTTATTTTACGCCAACAATTACAGCTGTTGTGTTTATTTCGCATTACCAAATACAGCTGTTTTGTTTATTTTGCGCAAACAATTACAGCTGTTTTGTTTATTTTGCGCCAACAATGTTACGCCAACAATGACAGCTGTTTTGTTTATTTCTCGCCAACAATTACAGCTCTTTTGTTTATTTCGCGCCAACAATTGCAGCTTTTTTGTTTATTTTACGCCAACAATTACAGCTGTTTTGTTTATTTCGCGCCAACAATTACAGCTGTTTTGTTTATTTTACGCCAACAATTACAGCTGTTTTGTTTATTTTACGCCAACAATTACAGCTGTTTTGTTTATTTTACGCCAACAATTACAGCTGTTTTGTTTATTTTACGCCAACAATTACAGCTGTTTTGTTTATTTCTCACCAACAATTACAGCTGTTTTGTTTATTTTACGCCAACAATTACAGCTGTTTTGTTTATTTCTCGCCAACAATTACAGCTGTTTTGTTTATTTTACGCCAACAATTACAGCTGTTTTGTTTATTTTACGCCAACAATTACAGCTGTTTTGTTTATTTCTCGCCAACAATTACACCTGTTTTTTTTATTTTACGCCAACAATTACAGCTGTTTTGTTTATTTCGCGCCAACAATTACAGCTGTTTTGTTTATTTTACGCCAACAATTACAGCTGTTTTGTTTATTTCGCGCGAACAATTACAGCTGTTTTGTTTATTTCGCGCCAACAATTACAGCTGTTTTGTTTATTTCTCGCCAACAGTTACAGCTGTTTTGTTTTTTTTACGCCAACAATTACAGCTGTTTTGTTTATTTTACGCCAACAATTACAGCTGTTTTGTTTATTTTGCGCCAACAATTATAGCTGTTTTTTTTTTTTTGTGATAACCTTGACAGCTGTTTTGTTTATGTGTTTTATTTATTGTCCGCCAACAATGACAGCTCTTTTGTTTATTTTGCGCCAACAATGACAGCTGTTTTGTTTATTTCGCCGCAACAATGGCAGCTGTTTTGTTTATTTTGCGCCAACAATGACAGCTGTTTTGTTTATTTTGTGATAACAATGACAGCTGTTTTGTTTCTTTTGCGCCAACAATGACAGCTGTTTTGTTTATTTCGCCGCAACAATGGCAGCTGTTTTGTTTATTTTGCGCCAACAATGACAGCTGTTTTGTTTATTTTGTGATAACAATGACAGCTGTTTTGTTTCTTTTGCGCCAACAATGACAGCTGTTTTGTTTATTTTGTGATAACAATGACAGCTGTTTTGTTTCTTTTGCGCCAACAATGACAGCTGTTTTGTTTATTTCGCACCAACAATTACAGCTTTTTTGTTTATTTTGCGCCAACAATGACAGCTGTTTTGTTAATTTTGCACCAACAATGACAGCTGTTTTGTTTATTTTGCACCAACAATGACTGCTGTTTTGTTTATTTTCCGCCTACAATGACAGCTGTTTTGTCTTTTTGCGCTAACAATTACAGATGTTTTTTTTATTTTGCGCCAACAATGACAGCTGTTTTGTTTATTTTACGCCAACAATTACAGCTGTTTTCTTTATTTTACGCCAACAATTACAGCTGTTTTATTTATTTTACGCCAACAATTACAGCTGTTTTGTTTATTTCTCGCCAACAATTACAGCTGTTTTGTTTATTTTACGCCAACAATTACAGCTGTTTTGTTTATTTCTCGCCAACAATTACAGTTCTTTTGTTTATTTTACACCAACAATTACAGCTGTTTTGTTTATTTCTCGTCAACAGTGACAGTTGTTTTGTTTATTTTACGCCAACAATTACAGCTGTTTTGTTTATTTTACGCCAACAGTTACAGCTGTTCTATTTATTTTACGCCAACAATTACAGCTGTTTTGATTTATTTTACGCCAACAATTACAGCTGTTTTGTTTATTTTACGCCAACAATTACAGCTGTTTTGTTTATTTTACGCCAACAATTACAGCTGTTTTGGTTATTTTACGCCAAAAATTACAGTTTTTTTGGTTATTTTACGCCAACAATTACAGCTGTTTTGTTTATTTTACGCCAACAATTACAGCTGTTTTGTTTATTTTATGCCAACAATTACAGCTGTTTTGTTTATTTCTCGCCAACAATTACAGCTGTTTTGTTTATTTTACGCCAACAATTACAGCTGTTTTGTTTATTTTACGCCAACAATTACAGCTGTTTTGTTTATTTTATGCCAACAATTACAGCTGTTTTGTTTATTTC
>CAXHUQ010001115.1:0-34000 GCA_964020085.1 Micromussa lordhowensis
TTTTTCTGTTTTTGGCTGATCAGATCTTTTACAGATCCTACGTATAACAGCAGCATTTTCGTTTGCGATCCTTTGCATCATTAGTATTAAGTAGAAGACTTGTAAATATTTATATGTTAAGTTTGTCAGCGTTCTCTTACGTTCAAAGGTTTCATTTGTATCGACAGATTAGAAGATGCAGATTTGTATACCCTGCTTTTCCATCCTAGTTTTAAATACCTACGTTTTACATTAAAAGGTCGGAAAATTAGCGCCTGTAGGCAGTTACTTTGCGTTTTATCAAAACGCGCCTTTGCTCTCAGAAAAACTAATATATTGTACAAACATTGCTCTTGCTAATGTGACAAATAACCTATTGTTACAATGTCTTCGATGCACGGAAAATTTTAATTTAAGCTGTTATTGACAACCCCATTTGAGCGTTCTTGAAGAACACGAAATTGCATGTATATGTTAGCCAAAAACCTATATTGAAGCATGGATTGCGTAAAGTTGACTTGCTATGAAGACATGGCTACAAAAATTGGGTACGAAACACATCACAGCAAATAGATTCAAGATGCAAAAATTAGGAAAAGTCAATTTTATGCCAGTGCACTTTGCTTCCTTGAACCAAACCATTCTAATATGGATAGTCACTGGATAGTGGTTATTTTAGGTAATCTGTTAGATATCTTGTTGTTTCATGTAGGAAATATTCACTGATTAAGTATTGGACGAACATACAGGCTTACAGCTCAATGTCTTTCTAACGTCAGAATCTGCAAATAAAGATAATTAAATACTTTGGTGAATGATACGTTGTTATTCTGTAGTGAAACAGAACTTACTGTCAAGTGATGCTGTTTTCCAAAGGCCAATCAGATCTTGCCAATTTTCATTTCCAATCAATCGATCAATCAATCGCTCGCTCGATCGATCGATCCATCAATGAATCCATTGTAAGTTTGAAACTGGTTATTATCAGTAAACAATGAACGACCTTTAGGCGCAATTTCGATACCATTTTAAGTCTCATGTTCAATCAAGAGAATTTCAGCACTGAAAGTTTTAAAATTCCCTTAGTAACGCATGACAAACTTGCCAAGCCGACCCCACAAGGTAGCCTTTTGTCCTCTTTTGTTTAAAATCTTGGTCTTTAATCGTAATTTTTGTGCTCAACATTAGTCTTAAACTTGATTTTGGGAACGCAAAAATGTTTAATGGTCGGGACACTCTTTCTGGTTGGTCTTATGTTTCTTAAAACTTCTATTGTCATGACGAATTTCTAGTTTTTCTCGCTCAGCCAAAATGTTTCATTAAGGAAATGTTTGAGGCCTACCCTAGACAAATACAGTTAGGCATGCGCTCTTTCCAAGATTGCAGGCACACGCATGTCCTAGCAGTTGTGGCATGAGCTTCAATAATACTATTTTTCCGATTGACAGCTGTCGAGCTCAAATTAATTTGTGTCATGTTCAGTTTAGGACTTCTTAAAAGGAGGCAAAGTCCCAGATAACGATCAGTTATACACAGAGAGCTACCCTGTTTATCGCTTATCGCGGAAGGCTGACTTCAAAGGAAGATATCTAAAGAGAAAAATTCTAACGCAGTAAGTTTTGTTGTTTGTAGATTTTACATTGTTAGCAGCTAGATGTTATTGTGATATTTGCCTGTGATTACATGCACCTAGCCGAGGCAACTAGAAGAAATAGTTCGTTTTTGAAATTCCTTCCTTCTCTCGTTTCATAGAACAATAAAGCCGTCAGGTTTAGAACATTTTAGATGGCTAGATGGGAATCAAACCATTTACTCGCAGCTCACGTCTGATAAAGAAATGGAAACCGAGTGAATTCATGAATTTCATTCATGTTTTTCTCTTCTAAGTCAAATTTAATCCAAGCAACACATATGACCTCAAAACAGAACCCAGCGACTTTATAAGATGTCAAAAGTATACCACGAAACATATTTCAATGGCTTTTGGATATTTCATAAGAATACGGCTGCTTTTCTGTTGCAGGAAGATTATGGCTGCCAAGTTTCATCTGTGTCTGTTGTTGATTATTTTGGGGACCATTGCCGTGCAGGGTGCACGCCTAAGGAAGCCAGATTTGTTACCTCGGGAAGTCGGAAGTAAGTGGTTGTTGCTCCGATTATATTTTAAAAACGTACGCGCTCATTGTTACTGCGCATCCTTACTGCGCAATTAACGTCACGCATGTCAGTACATCAAACGCACGATAAGGAAGAAAAATTAGTATAGGGCTTGGCACCGAGTGTGCTACGTTCGCCTGCAGTTTTAAATAGTCGGTGGCCCTGATTTTTTTCGTTGCATAGGTCAATACCTTTCCTAGTTTTCTGCAACTTGTTAAAAAAGGAAAAATCTGTGATTGAGAAGTTACGGGTATTTCGCCTTTTCTGCTCTGGTTTGAAAGAAGTTTTCTTCGAATGTGGATGTGCAAGAATAATATGTATTCTTTTTCAATGCCCATTCTGCCTCGAGAAACCACATCTGTTGGGGTTTATTTAAGGTTTATTTAGTATACTTAGCTCGAATTGAGTGGGTTTAGCTGATCTTATTTTCACTAATGTAGTTTTTGACCTTCTTTTGTTGGGGACTAGCTAAAAGCTATGATCGTCTTGAACTTTTTTAAAATTAAAGCTTCTAAAAACGCATGGTCTTCCATGTACCTTATTAAAAAATGAGCACGGTAACCCCCTACCCAGTGAATATGTATGCATATGGACAGATGGTTTTGCTTCGCAACTGCAACTTTAGGGGAAGGAAGCGTGGAATGTCAAAAGATATGTTAAAACTACGCAGGAAAACACACCTAAAAGACACACTAGAAACATTACATGAATGCCATACATCACTGTCAATGCATAGAAAAACACGACCCTATTTAGACTATTCAAATATGAATTCCGGTCCGTACTGCGCACTCTCGAGAGTTTGTTTGCGTTTTTTGTTTTGTTTCATATAAGACATCATAAAATGTAAACATTTCGCAGTTACTTACTTGAAGTAAATTCAAAGCTCCAAAACAACCGCCATTATGGATGTGGAGCGGTCGAAACTTTATGCTTTGTTCTTTCTCATATCATTTAATGAAACAACTTCAGAGCTGTAAAAATCAATGAAGCTGTCGGAAAAAAAATTTAAAAGGCCTCAAAGATAAGGTATGTGGTTCGTAACGAGTAACATCGATTCGCATTCCATCAAGTGAGGTTTACAATGTTTATCAACATTAGGGTACAGAGACTGCGCAGTACGGACTGGAAATCATCTTTACGCTGAAATCATTGTTTTCTTCATGTTTTGTTTGTGTTATTGCTCTTTTCTGTCTTTTCCGCTCATACGAGAGCAATGTTTTCTTGTTCACAGCGTGTGCCTCAATCCAAGGCCTTTGTAAGCCACTATATGCCTGGTGCTGGTTCGCAGAATGCCCACACACGTGTCCGGGTTCCCAGCAAAAATGCTGTTGTCTATAAGGTAATCACAAAGGTCATAGATAAACCAATAAACCAATCAAAACTCGAACCTCATACATGTATCTGACGCAAGGCGCGGGAAAACGTGTACGAGCGAATCACGATTATTACTATTTCTTTTACTTCTGATTGGACAAAAAAAGTGGCGCGAGTTTTTCAAGTAATATATCAAACACGAGTGACAGTGTTTCATCGGATATCCAAACACCGAGAAGAGAGTTGAAAATACGACGCGCAGCGGAGTATTTTTGACGAAATTCGAGGTGTTTGGATAGCCGATGAAACACTGTCTTGAGTGTTTGATATATCTTCTCAATCGAAACAAAAACTAGGAAGTAAACGGAGAAGTAAAATCGTCAAAACCTATGCTAATTTTAAAGACCGGGTATCCAAACCTCCTTCGGTTGTGATTTTCTTTGTTTTAACTTGATGAATTATTAATGACTTTGAGAAGCGAGTTTTTCCAATCACTTTTCGACACTGAGGAGAAAACCTGTCTGGCGTGTTTTTATTTCTCGAACAGGTTACCAATACATTTACGTGTACGGGAGAGAACACATATCCGAGCATATTTTCTCGCCAAATGGAGGCTATTGTTTATATTCCCTGTTAACATTGTATCAATTTTTCCTTTTTTAGGCAAATGGAATGACGTCTGTCTGTCTCCATGAATTCAATGACGGCCTCAACTTAGTAACAATCAGATGCCGGGTTAGCTAAAAACGTAAACGCGAAGGTGATAGGGTGAATTTTAGTATTCTTAAGGGAGGAATTGTAAGAACCTGATTAAAAGCAATTTTCGAAGGGGACAAATAAAGGCTGGATCATTCCAAGGTTTGTTTTGTCTCCATCCTTTTACCACTTTTTGTCTCAATTCTTTTTTGTCTCCAACATATACTTTCTATATATGATAATACAACCTCAAAATCATACTTACTTCCACGTGGCTCGATACCCATTGAGAGAAGAATAGAGAAAATTAAACAAAAGGAGCATTGTCCCTGCAGCTGAACCATTATGACGATGTATGGAATTTCGAGCTTTTAAGTAAAGGTCTGCATACGAGCCAAGTGGCCTCCGGTGTTTATCCCGGTTTCTGTGTTTATCTCCGGTTTTCTAGCATGAAGTGACCAGGAGTATCTCTACTCTCCCCTGGATTAGATGCTAGTCCATAGCAGGGTTGCCCCAGCATTAAGTTCGCCGGTACCCATTTATACGCTTGGGTGGAGAGAGGTACTGCGGGAGTTAAGTGTCTTGCCCACAACACAACACAATGTTTCCGGCCTAGACTCGAACCCGGACCACTCGATCCGGAAAGGAGCGGATTAACCATGAAGCCACCACGATTCCCACTAGGCTTACAAGAGCTGAGTTAACCGTATACACCATTGTCTCTACAAAATAGTTCAAGTCAACAAGGCACATTCTTGCATCATTGTGAAGCTCAATAAGGCCATCTCCGTAAAATGTTTTGCTTCCCATTATCCTCTATTTCGTAAAATTTAGCGAAAAATATAACATGAAAGCGAACAACAAAAATATTGACAAGTAAACTAAAAATAATTGGAAACGATTCTTCATTATGTCCTCCCGCGTACGCTATTTTACATTGAAGCCTCGTTATGAGGGCTGATTTAGATGTCAGCTGAGAAACTTGAAAATTTACTTCAAGTGTTTCAAACTTAAGAAACACCCAAAACACGAGAACAGGCAGGAGCTCAAAAACTTGAAAAAAATGGGTCGTTAGGGCGTTAGGAAGGGATACACTGTATGGGGATCGCACAATTTAAAGACACCATTCAATTCCACTAAACGCACAGCTGAGAAGTCTTTATCACGACGCGGTTCGACTTTTCACGTGATAGAGAATTTGGTCCTTTCACTGTGCTGTTTTGACCTTGTTTATGCTTTGATTTAAGACCAGCGCCTACCATAAAAGAAAACCCTTTTTGAGTAGCTCTCCTCCTCTCTCTGGAGGGGCTTCTAATACCGTAAAAGATGTAGAACACTAAGGGCATAAACCTTTGAAAGTAGGAACAGCCTAAGAAAGTTTGGTGTTTTGCAGCAAAGCTGGATTAAAATATTTTACATCTGATTGCTTCCTGTCCACGACTGATGAATGCTTCGACCAAGCTACCATCTGGTTTCACTGTAAAAATTAATCACCAAAACAGTCCAACAATTTCGGGTTATTATTGATGTTAATGTTTTAATTTTTTTTTTTTTTTTTCACGTTAGAACGACTCGAAAAACGAATATCATAAGCCAAGTTTAAAATATTAGGGTTTGTTTTTCACGTCCAAATGACAAAAAGTCGAGAATCTTATTTCTCGTTTTACAAAAAAAATAAATGTTTAGAAGAGAAAAGTGTTAAAAGTTGCACAACAAGGAAGTTCCAACTAAATTATTTTTCCCTAAAAAATCTGATTTTGAAGAATCTCATTTGAAAGAACATCTTAACATCACTTCATGCCAGAATAATCGTTTAATCAACGAATGAGCGATTGAGCATGAATAAGTGGGGCGAGTGACTCGCTGACTGAATGAATATACGTAAATGTAAACCGCAGGCATTTTTCTAACTCTGGACAATAAATATATCTCAGTTATTTTAAACTACCTGTTTTCAATACGGTCTTCACCAAGGAACGAGCAATGCCTTAAGATGCTTGTAAAACGTCACCAACAAAATGTAACGTCCCTTATCCCGTCTTTACATAACCTTCTAAGGACATGACTGCACACGATCAATGAAAATGGTGGCCAATTATTCCAACACCGAGCGAAGGCTCAGAACTTCCATTTTGTGTGGGCGAACATAGCACTGATTAGGAAAACGATGAAGATAATTACGAAGAGGCCTTACCCAATATAGAAAACGTCACTGGGTACAGCTATCAAAACGCAGAACAAAATTCTGAATTTCGCGCGCCAGATCCTGAATCGGAAGGATGAAGTGTTGATCTATAGTCGAAAACTCGTTAGTTCCTTCTCAAGAAATAAATGATCAAGTTTCCCGGCCGTGTTAGGCAGTAAGACAGAATTAATGAGGGCTACTTAAGATTCAAAACCGAGTGAGAAGAGTGCGAGGATGTGCACGAGTTCGTAAGTAATGACAAGCGCGCTGCGCTTTTAAATGGATGGTAAAGTCTGCATACGAGTCAAGTGGCTCATCAGGCCGGCGCTTATCCCGCTTTCAGTAGCATGAGGCGACTAGGAGTATTTCTACTCCCCCCTGGATGGGATGCTAGTCCATCGCAGGGTTACCCCCATCATTAAATTCGCCGGTACCCATTTATACACCTGGGTGGAGAGAGGCACCGTGAGAGCAAAGTGTCTTGCCCAAGAAAACAACACAATGTCCCCGGCCAGGGCTCGAACCCGGAACGCTCGCTCCGGTGTCGAGCGCACTAACCATGAGGCCACCGCACCTCTGTTTTTTTTTTTTAAATGGATAGAGAGGAATGGATTTAGCCCTTGGGCTCCCACTGTATCTTAAAGGTCACGCTAGCGCTCAGTTCAAAACTCTAGGAACGCCAGACGAGATGTCATTCGATGAATTATCTGCTGCGCTCGTACACCACTTCGCCTCAGAGGCTAGTGAGTGGCGCGTAAGACAGGCGTTAGGTCAAAGACGTTAACTCGAGATAGAATTAGTTGCGGACTATTCTTGCAGTCTTCGAATACAGTTGCGTACAACGTGCTCCAGTGCGGACGCGTCCTCGAGCGCTCCGCAATATGTCGTCGCTGTAAGCAACTGACGCAACCTCCTGACACAATTACTGCAATGGGTGACGAGGAAAGCGCTACCAAGACGAGTAATAAAGAAAGAAGAAGGACTAAGCGACAAAGAGAGAACGGTTCACAACAGTGATGACGATACTCTCCAAGATGGCGGCGCCACTATATGGCAAAAAGAGGTGAACAAAAAGCTCGACTCTCTCCTAACAATTGTCCCTCTTGTGGAAGAACTAAGGGAAGAGTTAAAGAAGATGAAAGAAGAAAACATGAGTCTTCGAACTGCGCTGAAGTGGGCAAATGACGAGATCGAAGCTCTAAAACGGAATCAAATGAACGCCGCAGAGGAACTGAGCGAAGTAACCGAAAAGGTTATAAAAGCGGATAGAGAAGTCGATCAACTACTGCGCCGTAACATCAAGTTAGAAGCTCAGTCGAGAAGAAACAACATCAAGTTTTTTAATGTCAGAGAAAGTGAAGCCGAAAGCAGCTTCGGCGACACCGAAAAGGTCCTAAGAAAATTGCTTGTTGATAAACTAAAAATGCCGAAAGAAGAGGCGGCGGATGTGGAGTTTGAAAGAGTGCATCGCATACCAACGCGTCGCTCGGGGGAATACGATCCCGGGAAGCCAAGACCAATCATTGCTAAATTGAGTTTCTACAAAGATAAATCTCGCATATTCCAGTACGCCAAAAACATCGACCGAATCACAAAAATTGGCGTTGCCGAGGATTATCCAAAGGAGATTGATATCATTCGCAAGCAGCTCCTTCCCGTGCTGAGAAAAGCTAAGAAAGAGAATGCAAAAGCAGCCTTCAACGTCGATAAACTCATTATTAACGGACAGATCTACCGAGGACCAGAAACAAAAAGCCTCCCATTTTACGCCAGGATTCTAAATGCCTAAGGCGCCGTTCCGCTAAAAGATTTGTGCTACGTAGTGTCGAGAGGTAATAGGCAGTAATGCACGGTAAGCTGTACACATATGTTTGTAGCGGTCACTTTCAATGTAGCGTTAACTGTTGTCGTAATATTAGAAAACGGGAGCTAACTCTACAGGAAAAGACGTTAGCTTTCCGTACAATATATGTCTCTGTGTTCGTACATATTTTGTCAGATTTGTTAAGTTTTTACTTATTCTTTTGTAACAAGGATAGAGAAGGTCCACCTAAGCCAACTGCTTGCAACAGACGGTTTCAAAATCCAGCTTAAATTTGCTACAGTTAATGTCAGGGGTATAAATAAGTCATTGAAACGAAGAGCCATTTTTAGACAACTACATACAAGAAAAGTTTCCATAGCTTTTCTTCAAGAAACATATAGTTCCAAAGCACAAGAAAATATTTGGAGCGCGGAGTGGGGAGGCAAGAGTTATTTCAATCATGGGAGCAAGCACAGTTAAGGTGTTGCAATTCTGTTTGATCCTAAACTCACAGTTACTGTGAAGAAAGAGATCAAAAGTGACGATGGCAGAATTATTATCTTAGAAACAAATATCGACGACGAAATTTCTGTGTTAGTAAATATTTACGACCCTAACAATATTCATGCACAGCAAATGTTTTTTAAAAAACTTTCAGAGATGCTTCGGAATTACGCAAATTCCCTCATTTTTATAGGAGGTGATTTTAATTGTCCTCTGTCAAACGAAGATAAAAAAGGTGGCCAGGATCTGTCATCCAAGAAAAATGTTATTACAAGAATTAAGCAGTTGATGGGTTCCTTTGACCTAGTTGATATTTGGAGGCATTTAAATCCCATTGAAAACCAATTTACTTGGGCGTCTTCAGATTTGAAAGTCAAATGCAGATTGGACTATTGGCTAGTCTCCAGGGATAGTTTGCAAAGTGTTGACTCCTCTGAGATCGAAGTGTTCCCACACTGCGATCACTTACAGGTTACATTGCTAATTAACAGCGCGAAACAACACCCAAGAGGGCCCGGCTATTGGAAATTTAACGCTTCTTTGCTTGCAGATAAAAATTTCGTGGAGGAAGTGACTACAAAAATCCCAGGTTTTATAAATCAATATCAAGGCGTTGTTGACAAAGGGCTGTTGTGGGAATTAGTTAAAATGGAAATCAGAGCTTATACAATTAATTTCTCCAAACAAAGGGCAAAACAACAAAAAAACGTTGAAGCTGAACTTGTTAAAAGGGCTCAAAATCTGAAGCGGAAATTGGCTAAAAAAGAAACGCAGGAGCTGCATGCTGAACACGACAAAATATTAAAAGAGAATTGGAAAGCATCTCGCTTCAACGCACACGCGGCGCATGTTTAAGGTCTAAAGCAAGATGGTTCGAATGGGGCGAACGGAGTTCTAAGTATTTCCTAAATCTAGAGAAAAGAAATTACCAGAATAAATACATTAAAAAACTAAAAAAGGATGACAGTAGCACAATAACAGATCCTATTGAAATTTTAAATGAACAACAAAGGTTTTTTCAAACTCTATTTAGCTCGCAAAATCCCGCGGTGGACGATGCAAAATACAAATTCTTATTTGACAACGACTCTATTGTTAGACTGAACACGGAACAGCAACAACAGTGCGAAGGGATATTAACGCTAGATGAATGCTTAGCTGCCTTGAAGACATTCAACAAAAATAAGTCCCCAGGAACGGATGGCTTCACCGCTGAGTTTTATTTGCGGTTCTGGGATGGTCTGGGTCAGATAATGGTGGACAGTTTTAACTACGCATTCACAACTGGAAACCTTTCAATCTCTCAAAGACAGGGCATTATTAGACTAATCCCGAAGAAAGATAAAGATCCTTCTTATCTGAAAAATTGGAGGCCTCTATCTTTACTGAACGTGGATTATAAAATTGCAACAAAAGCCCTTGCACTAAGGCTGCCAAGGTCCTCCCTCAAGTAATTAACAATGCTCAAACAGGGTACATTGAAGCCAGGTTCATAGGGCAGAACATTAGGCAAATCTCTGACATACTAAGCTTCGATGCTGAACAAAACATTGAAGGAATAGCGACATTTATTGATTTTGAAAAAGCTTTCGACAGCCTAGAATGGGAATTTTTGTCAAAGACCATAGAGACTTTCAATTTTGGTTCTGATTTTAAAAGGTGGATTCAAGTGTTATATAACAACATTTCCAGTTGCACGGTTAACAACGGTTTTTCGTCTCCTTTTTTCAATTTGCACCGAGGTGTCAGACAAGGCTGCCCGCTTTCCGGGATGCTTTTTATACTTGCTGGCGAAATATTATCATGTGCAACCAGGTCAGAAAAATTGATTAGGGGAATACAGGTTAAAGGGAAAGAACTAAAACTTACTCAATATGCGGATGATACAACGACTTTTGTTAAAGATGGTGCGTCTCTTGGAAAACTTTTAGAATTGCTAGACCTTTTTCAACAATGCAGTGGATTAAAGATAAATTCAACAAAATCTGAGGCTACCTGGCTTGGAAAATACAGAAACAACTGCTCTAAACTTCACGACTTAAAATGGCCACGGGACCCAATTGTTGCTTTAGGAACTGCGTTTTCGCATGATGCTTATAAATGTGAAATTAAAAACTTTCATGAAAAAGCAACAAAAATACAACAGATGTTTAACTTGTGGTCACAGAGAGATTTATCACTGTACGGTAAAAACACAATTGCCAAAACCCTAGGACTTTCAAAAATGATTTTTCTAGTGCTTGCCTCCCCACCCCTTCGCACATCGTTTCCAGTATAGATAAAATGGTTACAGCATTTGTTTGGAACAATAAGCCAGCCAAAATCAAAAGAGAAAGCATGATAGGGCCAAAACAGAGTGGAGGGCTAGACCTTCCAGATTACGAATCCATAAAAAATTCTCTACTAGTCTCTTGGGTAAAAAGAATGATTGATGAAAAAGGCGAAGCTTGGATGGCTATTCCTTCCTTTTATTTGGAAAACGTCGGGGGAACTTTCATTTTCGAGTGTAATTATGATGTTGACTTGCTCGATCTCAATGGACTGCCAGAGTTTTATGTAGATACTCTGAAAGCATGGTTCGAAATCAAAGGCAAATGTATACCAGAAAACCATTTACAAATTCGAGATGAAATACTATGGAATAACAAACATATAACTATTGCCGGGAAATCCGTTTATTACAAAGACTGGCACGCTGTTGGGATCGAAAAAATTAAAGAACTTTTAAACGGCGAAAATAAATTCACATCTTATCCAAATTTAAGCCAAAAAGTTGGCAAACGATTTCCTTTTACAAAATTGCTGGGATTGATAAATGCCATTCCAGACTCCTGGAAACAAAAACTAATGACGCAAAGCAGGTTCAATAACGACAATGATCAATACAATACTGAGGCTTCTTTAACTACGAAAGGAATTACTTGTAAACAATCCTGCAGCATTTTCGTTAAAAGAAAATTTAAAGAGCCGCTAGCAAACAATCGCCTTCGCAGACTAGGTGTCAACGAATTAGATAAAATAAACGAAATTCATAGTCTCTCGTTTAGAATGACTAAAGAAACAAACTTAAGTATTTTTCAGTTTAAGATCATACATAATATTCTCCCACATAGAGTGCTACTCTACAAGATGAAAATTACAGATTCTGATCTTTGTTTATATTGCGGTAGCCAAGAAACCCTTCAGCATCTGTTAGTGAGTTGCCCATTGCTCAGGACCTTCTGGTCTGATGTTTTAACTTGGTGGAATTCCAGCTCCAAGTGTAACATCTTATTCGACGAACTCAAGATTTTATATGGTTACAATCCTGGAGACCCAAGGTGTCTTCTCTTAAATTATTACATCTTAATTGCAAAATTTCACATCTTTAGGTACAAGATAGATTCTAAATCCCCTACTTTTCCAGCCTTTATGGCATTATTGAAAGAAAAATTACTCGTATACAAAGCGGCTGCCGTAGCAAACAAGACTTTACAAAAATTCCAAACAAGATGGACAACTCTCTTACCCTTGTTGGATGGTTAATCAATGGTTTCTGGCACGTTATTATTATCTTTTTTTTTTTCGACTGCTTTTTAGCTCAGTTTAATTTAGTAACTTAAAACATGGTAATTGTTGTTAATTTTGTACAGTAAGCTTGTTAAAAAAAATTAGTATCGCATTGTAAGTAGTTTCGTAGTGTTTTCGTATGTTTTTTAGTATCGTATTGTAAAGTAGTGCATGTATAATGTAGTGTAAGACAGTATAAGTAGTAAAATTAACAAGTATATTGTGTAAGTGTAAATGTAAGTGTAATATTAGTACTGTAAGTCTGTAAGTAATGTAAGTGTTGGAGTTTGTAAATAAAATATTTGTTGATTTGGAAAAAAAAAAAAAAATCTTGCAGTCTTCACAGGCATTGCGCTTGTTTAAATCTTCCCAGAACTAAATGGACACATTATTTTGTGCCAGGACTTAGGCCCGAAATCCGCGAATATTTAACAATTATCCTGCGAAATCGCGCGGAATATCGTCTGATATATCGAGAGCATCATGACCATATTTGGATAGTGTTACAATTTGTTGAATAATAATCACTTTTATTAAAAACTGGATCATTGGATAATGCAATTCGAGAGTTTTCATTGGCTTAGCCATCATGGTATATGAGCCATTATACCATGATCTACAAAAATGGCGAGCGCATGCATGATTTTTTGGGCCTTTTTATTTTAACTGTAGTCTAGTTTTCTGTATTTTGAGGGCGTTTTTAATAAAACAATTATTCCACTCGCCCTTGTTGGATATGAGATGATTATTTTAGCTGACTCGGCCTACGGCCTCGTCGGCTAAGTATCAGACGATATTCCGCGCGATTTCGCAGGATAATTGTTAATTATACTTTATCCTCTACGGGTATATTACAAACTCACAAAGTGGCCACCTCCCAGATGGCTTGATAGCTCAGTTGGTGCACTGCACCGGTATCGCAGAGGTCATAGGTTTGAATCCCGTTCAGGCCTGGATTTTTTCAGGCTTTAATGTCACAACTGCTTAAGTTGTGTGCATTACTGCGATGATCAATCATATATTCAAAACAGGTGCTTTGTTGGACAAATACGTACAATACCATCATCTGAAGACTCATCCTTCGAAGAAAGATAAATTGATTGAAGTGCAAAGACATATATTAAGCAGTTTAACAAAGTAGGCAACGCAACGGGAATAGTTTGATAGTGACAAAGAGTTTGTTAAAGCCACTCTTTCATCAGAGGAGGTGGACTTGGAATGAGCAGAATTTGCTTCTTCAAGCTCTGAGGAACAGGAAGAAAGTGATGAGAACGATTATGACAATTCCTCTCGCGTTGCTACCTGTGCAAGATCAGGGAGGAGAGCAACACGATTTCTGTTATGAGCTGCGCAAGATCAAAGCTGATCTCGTTTAATAATCCCTGTCGTATCTTTTAGCGTGGGGAGGGTCATAACTTTTCTGGGTCATACAAGGAGGCGGGTTACAGCTTTTCTGAATTAAATTGGCGGAAGGCATAAAGTATGGTGTATCTCGGGACATAATAGTGAGGTCTTACACCTAGTACCACCCCACATACCGCTGATCAGCAAGTACTCTTGACTCGTTTCCAGGCCCCAGTTGTTCGTAAGCTGAATAACGTTATCCGCTATCCAGCGGATAACTGTTAACAAAACAAATGACGTTATCCGCTGGATGGTGATTTATCCGGTGGATAGCGTTATCCACTTTTCGAACAACCCGAGCCAGTACACTAAACGTGCGAAGTCAATGGCAATGAAGAACTACAAAAATTCATTATCATTCAAATAAAGCCAAGAAAGGCATTTTGGAGCAGAAAACGTCTGAAATTTCAAAGACGTGCGGTTTTCATGCATACACTGTGTTCAAGTTTCCTGAATCGGCATGCACACAATTCTAAACGACATGAATTTATTTAAGTTTAGAAGATTTACGTCCGTTTTATACCGTTTAAAAATGTAGACTGCATAAGGAGTGTTTAAAGCTTTCGTCAGATTTACCATTAAGATGTCCCACTTTGGTTCAAATTGAATAATTTTTAAGTGTAGAAAAAGTTTTGCAGGTCAAATGGTGTGAGAGGAAAGACGTTACGTTTCTAACAGGACGTCAACAACGTGAATTCAAGTGTCGTTCGGACCTGCCAAATAATTATTAACATGCTTTAGAAACGATTGCCACAACAAAGCTCGCGACTGCAGCAGGTTTAGACAAAGTTTATTGAACCGAGGCGTTGAGACCTTACATAGACCCTATTTTAGCTTCACTACACATACAAATGCAATCCAGTAGGTTTATTTTGGTTTCTTTCGGCCTCGCACCAGCAGCAAGCATGAACCACATACATGTGGAACAATAACAACAACTAATTGACTACGGGGAAATGATTCCCTGTGACACTGCCGGATACGAAAAACCAAAAATCCCCCGTGGGGGAAAAAAACTGGAAACGTACTCCCCGAACCAATGCAGTGCCACGATCCCTCCGGGGTTTAGAGGACCTCTTGTTACAAAATAATAATGCTTTATAAAAGAAACAAAAGTTACATGGACTGATGCAGGCCTAGAATGCCTCACCACGTAATGAAATGGAATTTTTGGCGTTTGAGTGAATACGAATTAGCCGGAAATGAAATATTTCTGCGGCACTGAAGCAGTGGCGACTGGAACTAGTCCAGTCGAAGTGCATTGTAGGTTGCTAAGGAGGGCTATATAAGACATATATAGCACGTGAGATAGTCATTCTAGGCCGACACCTCGTTTGATCTTCGATATTTTTTCCTAAGTATAACGTTATTTTAGTCAACGCGGGTAGACGCGTTTGAAATTTGTAGCCTCTTAGGATGGGCTATTTAGAGTTTGAGCCATGGTTCCTACCCAGATTTCCTGTCAACTTTTTTCCCCACGGGGTTTTTTCCGGCAGGTTTTTTTCTGGCCTCCGTTCTGACAGTAGTAGTTGTGTAAACTGTCGCTCAGCTCTGTCTCTTGCTTTATGTCGTATACTTAGATCTTGTAGTAGGTAGTAGTATAACGTATCGTTATAGTTACTGGTGCTCGGCCTAAACTGCCAAAATAAACCTAATGGTTTTTTGCTCATGTTGTGTACTGCGTGGTGGAGCTGAAATCTGACACTTTATAGACAACCTGCTACCCATCATGCCTTACACCAATCGTACCCAGACCCTTCTGTTCTCGTGCCGTAGAAATATCAATTTCTGTCTTATTCGCACACTCAACCGTCAGAAATTACATTTAAACCCTTGTTCCCTAATCACTCTGCAATGAAACGAGAACAAATCATTTTCATATTAAATGTCATCAGACGCAGGCAAGGATCAGGAATAGGCATCTCGTTTATTGCCAGCTATCATGATGCGTTAATACAAGGACAATAAAGATGCAGAATATATAGGCGTACATCGGACACTGCAAAGCTATACTGTAAATACCAATTTTACGATAACTGCAGAAATTCTCGCGCGCTCATTGGCTAATTTTTATTGTCAATATGCGGATAGACACATGAATTTGAAATTCGTGCGACGCGTCAGCGAGCGAGAGCGGGCAATTCGACCATTTGTTATCGTAAAAAACAAATTGACGTCAGTTTTTAATGCGTCTGTCCTGTTATTGACAATGAATTTCGTCATCACATTGTCAAAGTAGTCTGCGGATCCACTCGGCTATCGCCTCGTGGATCCACAGCTACTTTGACAATGTGATGACGAAATTTGTGATCAATAACAGGACAGACGCATGAAAAACTGCCGTCAATTTGTTAAGTATACAATGAAAAGTACTGTGGTTCAGTCCTCGTGTATCGGTACACAAGAACCGATACAACAAACCCAACAATATGCAACAGCTAAACAAAGGCTTGTAAACAAAGGAGTACAATAGTTATTAGAGAGCTTAAGCACAGATGTTTTTGAGCCACGGACGTCAACCGGAAGTCGGAAATTCACCTCTTCGACGCGTATTACTCGCCTTTCGTTGAAAATATCAAGTCTTAAATGCTAAAATGAGAGCCTTGTAAATCATTGGTCGGACATGAAAACATGCTAAAAGCAAAAACATAAACTTCCGGTTGACGTCCGTGGCTCAAAAACGTCTGTGCTTAAGTTCTCTATTCCCTCTGTGCGTCGGTACACCAGGACTCAACCAGTATTCTAAACATTTCTGCAGGCAAGAAAATATAGCTCAAATTACAACAAACGTTTCTTATAATGCTCATATCAATACTTCTCGAATGAGCAAACAAGACCCTGACACCCTTAGTAGTCGGCACTGATTACATTACATTAGCGTACGAGTACGAATATCACAAAGGAAATTTACAGAAAGATAGCGAGAGATGCCGTCGAGTGACCTTGAGAAATGTCTATATATACCTGACTACAAATAGTCATGCATTCTACCAGACTATGCACAGGTAAGTGTGAATACCGAAACACCCGAGCTACAATAGCGTACATTCCATAACGTGAGAAAATACAATTGTAAAAAACGGTACGTTGTGTAGCGAAGCGGTATAAGAAAGCGGTAAGCCAACCAAAGCGATAACCAAGGACCAAATTCAGCGAAAATACGTAATATAACAATACAAAGAAACTTCTGAAGGCTAGAAAGTTGATGCGTAAAACCATGAATATTTGGCAGAAACAAATTGGGCGTGCCAAACTAGATATAAAGAAACTGGCAGTTTTTCCAAAATTTCTTTGCGCCCAATTGCCGTAAGATAAAATAAAATACCATCAATGTTGCATACGACGAGGCAGAACTGTCACGATTGCATTCAGATCAACCTTTTACGTAGAATCTATAATTCAACAACGCCTTAATTTGAAAACCTTGCAAAGTCAGTGACGCAATTATTTATAGCATTGGACATTGGAAAGCGTGATTTTCTCGTTGTGTTGTGAAACCTAATGAACCAAAGACATAAAGCATCTAGAAAAGGAGTATAGTACATTTTAAACATAGCACGCATTCCGGAATACATAAATTTCAATAGAGATATATAAGCAAGTCTCGAACGACACGACCCATTTCGGTGTTGGTCGACGATGTCTCGGGAAGATGAATGGTCATCCTTCTCTCCGATGTGCTCGCTTCAGGTAAGTTCATGTTTCCTTTCTTCTCTGAGTTGCGATTCACCCTCCTAGTTTTTTTGCTTTTAATTGAGCTAGCTTGGACCAAAACTGTTTGATACTTAAAATATATCCATTCTGTCATGAACTCTTTCACGTGCAGATATCCATGCAGTGTAGGCTGTCGAAATACAGCGGAGTTGCCAAAATATTTGATTTAGGCAGTCGTTAAACTGTAGATTAACAGTTTCGTTTCGTATTCTCAATTATCTACCTAACGTCCTTGCTCTATTACAATTTTCTATTGAAAATTTCCAGATTTGGAGGGTAACCGCGTAGATATTTTCCTTTGCTTGAAACGGCGAGGACATTGTTATATATGTCAGTTGTAGATTCCTAGCCTGGTTTTTTCCTGCCTCTCAGTTTTGGTAGCGTTCTATTTTCCGATAATTAGTAAAATTCTATCATTTTTTGAAGTAGTAAGTAGTTTTGATATAAGTTTATTCCAATGTGGGGAGAAAGGTGTTGCAATTAGCTTATTTTGCTATTCCTGTTCTATGCTTTATTTCTTAGGAAATATTTGTGTTGAAATACCATACGGTCATCCCTGTTTTTGGCTTCAGGATTTATTCTCTCGTGTATTACACTGGGTAGCTACAGTATTAGTTTTGTTGCAGGCAGTCAAGATTCACTTGAACATTTAGGACTTGTAGATTCTTATTGCCATCACTTTCTGGCCAAACGTACTAGCAGTCGTGTCCGAAGGAATAACTGCACTGGAGTCATGTTCAGCCGAAATCAGCATTTCAGTACTTCATCCCGAACGATCCCTTCAAGTTGAAACATCTCTATGCATGGAAGCTCAGATAAGTTAATCCACGTTAATTGAATTTAACGTCTTGAGCCCTTAAAATGATCCTTTTGATAACTCAATTTGCCTACACTTGGATAAATCTGACAGACCATATTACAGATTTCTCGCGCTAATGTCACTCAGTGCAGAGCTGCCTGTTTCGCTCTAGAAAAAGTGTTCTTCAAGTTTTTCCCCTAACGCTCAAAGCATAGCTGAGAGAGGTGATGCAGGGTTCAGTTATTTAACAGACTGAAAATTACCTGAATCCTGTTTTGTACAACCTAGCCCAAAATGATCGCGGGGTCCTTTTACAAAAAAAAAATGATAAACCCTCTCTAGAAGACAACGTTTACCTAGCTTTGGAGACTTAGCCTTTATATTGGATGCATCTTACTCGTATTAGTTTACTTAGGTTATCCTTGCTTTGAAAAGCGTACAGCATTTGTGATACTTGAACATCTGCAGCAAATCTTTCAATATCCGATTTGAAATTTTGCCTTTCGTGTGTCCCGGTGGTGGGGTGGCTGTCCTACCTTTCAGGAGTGGACTCGGCGGATCAATATCGGTTCACAAGCTCGATTTCCAGTTATCCAGTACGAAATACATTTCGAGTTCGATATCATCGGCTAGGTTTCGTTATGAAGGGTGTTTAAAAAATTACATTAATCGTCGTTGGAATAATCCCAGTGTACATTTTGGGGCATTGAACCACAAAGCGTATGATAGGACCTGATTGATGGAAATGATCTTAGATGCCATACTCTTTATTCCAAATTGTGGAATGTCACTTTTAATGGTGGGTCAGATGTAAGTCGGATGGTGCACGTTCGCCAATTTTGAGACCGGGTTTTTATTTGTGTTCTTCTACAACGGCGGAGGAACTCTTCTCCCTCCTTCTGTAGCTTCAAGAATATTCAGTCGAGCGCGAGTTTGGTTTAAAAATATTTCTTTAGAGGTACGCAACGCGAGGTGATAACGTCATACTTGCAAGTTTATTGAGTCATTCTATCCAAACAAACTCGGATTTTTTTCCGAGTCTACATTTCTCCTAATATTTAATATCGTTGTTGTTGTTTCATCGTAACATACTCACTTTGGAGGTTGGTTGGCTGCATCTTGATATGCTTTAATGTGACAGCGTGATGCTGTTAGTGAGTTTCACATGTGCTAGTCAAAACTTGGCTGTGTAGCCGCGCGATGCGGTTCCAGTCAAGACCCACAAATTGACCCTTGCTCACCATAGAGTCTCCAGTAGCTCAGTGGTTAGAGCATCCGACTAGATCACGGAGGGTCGTGGGTTCAAATCCCATCTGGGACTCGGATTTTTTTCCGAGTCTACATTTCTCCTAATATTTAATATCGTTGTTGTTGTTTCATCGTAACATTCTATCCAAACAGTCGGCATTTTGAATCTCTTGCTATTTTTGAATTGTCAGAAAACCTCGAAAAAGGTTCAAAGCTAATCAAAATACATCGCCTGATACCGAAGACTTTAAAAATGTAAAAACGTCATAAAAAAAGGAAAATCAAAACGTAAGCAATATAAATGGACTCAACTGGCGCTAAAGCGCGGGAAAACAAGAGCTAGAGAACGAGCGGTCAAGACTGCTTTTTTCGGCTGAGTTTTAGAGTCAAAAAATCAAATTTAAGTCATTACAATAAGCAAGCGTAGGTAACTTGACTAGTATATCTTGTAAATGAGTTTGATACTTTCACGATTCAGATAAATTTTGACAACTGAAACAAACTTGCAGAATAGGGTTATTCTCCCTTATCAGTTCTTTTGGCTTAAACATTTACCGATAGTAATGCTAGAGCAGGGCAGTAAAGTTTTCACATCTCCAAGGCGATTGGCTTGAGTAATTCTTTTGAGGTCTTTTACTGTGGTCAAAAAGACATTTTGATCGCTGCGCTTGGGATTTGGATTGAATACGCTTATACGAGATTTGCTATCTAAGAAAAATTTATAGAGCTTATAAGCTCAATGAAAGATGAGTTCTAGTCCGTGCTGCGCACCTTGGTGTTTATAAACTTTCTAAGATCCCACTCGTTGAGGCCTTTAAAATTCTTTTTTCAACAGCTTCATTGATCTTTACAGCTGCAAAGTTGTGTGAGAAAGAACGAAGCATAAAGCTTAACTGCCTCGCATCCACAATGGCGGTTGTTTTGAATTTACTTCATGTAAGTAGTTGCGAAATTACATTTTGTGATTGCATGAAACAAAAACAACGAAAACGAACTCTCGAGAGTGCGCAGTACGGACTGGAAATCATCTTTAAACATAATAAAGTTTCTTGACGTCTCGATGATTATCAAGGCATGATTATATTGCTGTAGAAAGTCCAGAACTGAAAATCATAGGACACTGGAAATTTGCTGAATGAAAAAAAACAAAACGGACGGAAATTTTTGGACACCCCAAGGAGGTGGGGGAGGGGAGGTTCTAAAAACATGTCAGGGTTACAACAAAGCAACTGGAACAAACACTGATCAGATCAAGGAACGTGTTGCCACTGGATCATCATAGCTAAACAGAGCTCTCGTGCCTCGTGTATTGAACGCGAGAATAACGCCAAAGAAGGCAGTCTCAAACTCTTTTGCATGCATTGAAACAATGATTTTTAACGCGTTTGAAGTTGATTGAAATGGCTCATTTTGAGATCAAGGTTAAGTACAAACATAATTGATTATCATCTTTGGAATAATTTCATTGTCGCTTGTTAAAGAAGTATTTAAAATTTTCTTTCATTTCTAAAGCTGCCATATTACCATATTATCACCCAGAATTGAGAAACACGTCTTAAATGGTTCAATTTTGAAACTTATTTGGGAGCATCATGCCCCAGACCACCCTTGCATGAAAACGGCTCACGGTTTTTTTCGATCCGAACTTTTTGGCAAAATATAGAGCGTTTTCACTCACGTGGCCAGCTCACATGCAAATTTATTGAAACAAAAGGAGTGTTTACATAAGAAAAGAGTTGAACTCCCACAGGACTGGTTTGGTACACCAACATGGCCGCCGTTTCATTGTTTTGGAACACCAGTATGGCTGCCGTGACGTCACGTGAAAACGCTCTATTAACTTGAGAGCACTCGGAAGACCTAATTACAACTTTGAATGTGATTGGTAGGTTTAAACTACGACTTCGAATGTGATTGGCTTATTGAACTGTCCAATAACAAACTGTCCGATAACAACTTGGCAAGTGAATTAGTGGAAAATAGGAGCTTTTTAAACCAATCACAATCGAGGAAATTGTAATTTTTATGATTATAATAATAATAATAATAATAATAATAACAATAATAATAATAATTACGAGTATTTTAACAGGATAACCCATCAGTGTATTAAACATTGTTATCAAAGGCGTCCTGTAAAAGTTATACTTACGAAAAATCGGTAACAAGGCGTACAAAATTAGTAAGAGAATTTCACTTACATTTTGTTCAATAAAGGTCTTGAGGGTATCGAATCGAAAAGTCCATTTCGATATTTTTTCTGGCCCTCGCCCTATAAACTTTCCCAAATTGATTAATGTTTTCATGTTTTTTCTAGGCACAGCAAGGAAAAGCTTCCTGCTCTATGGAAGTGGACGGTGGAAAACAGCTTATTTCAGATAAGTAAACTATTTATTAAAAAAAGACTGTACTTAATATAGAGAAACACACTAATAAACTCTTGGCAATTTAAGCTACCAAATATATTAGGTTAAAACCCTTTGTACAGTAATGGAAAGTTGATGAAAAACATTCACAGTTTCTATCGTAGCTTTTTTCTTCCTCTTTTATTACTATTTGACAATTTCAGTTTGAAGAAGGGTGTGTGCTCTACACATGTCTCCTTACCATATCATTACTATATCGATGATTCGATTCTATACTGGAAGAAATCGTTTCGCTACCGGACGTTGTCTTGTTGTGCCACCAAATTCTAAGAAGTAAACGATTGTCTCTTTAATTTTGATTGATTTCTCAGCTAATAATTAAACTTCTTACATCTCCCTCAATAGTATAAGTAGTTTCGATGGGAGCGTATTCTATGAGGGCGGAAAAGGTGATACAACCAGCTAATTTTGATATTTTTATTTCATTCATTATTCCTCAAGAAGGAGTTGTGTTGATATGTCATCCAGTCATTGTAAATTAAAACTGAATTCGTCAACGATTTGGATAATCAGGCCCAGTTCATTACTACTTTAGTTCTCAAATATGTCTTTGTTAGACAAGAGTTCCAGTTGTCTTATTAATCATAAACGAGAAAGACTGTAAGTGGAAATTAAAAGCATATGTTCTCAGTGCGCAGGTTAGAAAGTGATTAGGAATAACTGAAAACTGAGCAACTTAAATCAAAGTAAACAGATGGCCATTTGTGAATCAGCTCATGTTTGCTTTCTAATATTTGTCCATCATCACGTCTAAGAAGATTGACGTATTGGTATGTTGTTTCATACATTGAGTACACTGAAGAGTATGTCGACAAGACATTGTTGATTATCTTGCATACTGTGATGTGCCACCAAGTTATCACAACTGACCGTGCATTAATTTATAACAGTCAGTGAATAATTCATACTATTTGGAACACGCCGAAGCCAAGCGATTGTCAATAGAAGGTTTGTGAGTTTTTAGAAGAATCAACTTGGCCTTTTCGACAACAGACGCCATCATTTGTTTCAGCTTTACATGTCAAATTATCCTCTTGGTATACCAGGGATCGAGCACTGGAGACATCGTAGAAAAATTTGACTCTTTGACAAACGTATGATTAATATACCAAAATTAGACAACATTGTGAAAAGTGGTCTAACCAGTGTTGTGAAACGAGCCTGTTTTATGAAGTAGTGTAAGTTTTCATCATTTGCTATGATGACATGTGGAACGGTTGCTTCTAAGATAACTTAGCCAAATACGTTTTTGTAGTTCGATGAAACAAATATTTTTCATCGAAAAAGACTATCTATTTTCGAGGCAGTTAGTAGTTCCCATAGACATATTTCACGACTTGTTTAGCCTTGGTTTCTCCATTGATCTATTCAGTCCAGACAGCTGGGAATTTCCATAGATTATTTAGCGTTGTTTTGTGTTATCTGGTTTTAAATGCGAACAGCTTCCCACAACTTCGGAATAGCTACTACTGGTAATATTCTTTGTAAAGTCAACAGTTTTCATGACTATTTTCTGGCAGGCGGAGGTGGGGGCATTATCAGAAAGGTCTTATATTAGAAGCTAAACTGCGTTTCAAAGTGTTGGGGTTATATTTGGAAAGGATGCTGTTTGCCAAAATGTTGAGTTGCAAGTAAAAACACTACATCGGGAAAGTATGAACATATCGAAGTGAAAGCACAAAACAAAGTATGCGTCAAGTCATAGCCTGGAGAAAATTCTACAGTCGTTAAATAAACATGTGTAATATCATATTCTAACGACATAGCGTTCTCTAACAGTGCAGAAGAAGAATTCGCTTTCTTCTAGAAGATCGAAATTAAGATATAAACCTAGCAACAACAGTGCTTTATTTGCTCTGAACACTTAACACACATTAACAGAGAAAGTTCAAACTACAATAACTTATTTTGGCAGGCTTAAGGTCAGAAGAATTTTTTCTATGGGGGATAACATACTTTGGGGGGGGAGAGAGGTTTATTGTAGGAATTTAACAGGATTTGTTTCCCAAACCACTAATAATAAAAAGCGAGCAAACAAGGAAACAAAAACAGCAATAAACAGATGGTACACGAGGAACAGTAAAACACACTTTTGACCAATCGGATTTGCGGAAAAATACAATGAGATATTTGTGAGGATGGTTCATGGGCAACTGTTGCAAGTCACATAATGTTGTAGTGTTGCAAGTCGCATAATAAAAAGTAGCTGGGGCTATGGGAACTCTCAAAACATCTTTACGCAAACTGCTAGGTTCAGGAACATAAATTAACAAGCATAATCCTGATTGATTGATGTTCGATGTCTAAAAACTCTCAACAAAGAAATTTTCTGAGAAAATTCCAATTTTATTTTCGGATGCATAATTTGCTTGAACTTGTCTGGAATTTGTGAGTCCCTTGGTTAAAGTATCGTGTTGTGAGCATAGTGCCCACAAAAGTTCAAGTTGTTGACATCTCAGAAGCCACGATACTCAAGTCAGGCTTATTTGAAGGTAACAGTACGCATTTTATTTGTCAAACAATCTAAATTTTGCTCGTGAAATTAAGAAGAGTCTACCATATATCATTTAAAAGAGCACAAAACGCGCTTTCCAGAAAATATAGGTTGCCTTCATAAAAATTATTGTTTAGATTTAATTGTAAAACATTCAGAAGTAGAACTTGGCAAAAAAGTAAAAAACCGGAAAGAGACAATCAATACTGTTAAATAAATTTCGAATGAGAGGTATCGTAGAAGTAAGAGTGAGAGGGCAAGATTGTTTTATTGCGTTAAAAATAGATCGATTTTCATTCAACGAATGCGTCAGCCAGAGTTCAAGTAGTTGACGTCTTGGAATTAACCCACGAAACTAAAGTCAAGCCAATTTGAAGGTAGCAACGCGTATTTTGTAGAACCATCTCGTTTTATTCGTTTTTGTTCTTCCTTTGATACACCTTTGATACACCATATTTTAACTTCATAAATCCAGTTCATTGAAGTTGTGGAGATGAAAAAAAATTTAGTATTTAAAATTGCCGAGATCAGAATGTGAAGGATTGTTGTGCCAAATGGTTTGCTTTTCCCAGTCTGCACCTTTGTGTATTGAAGAATCGAACTGTGGAGCGTTTATACAAAATATTAAAAACGGAATATATTCCGGATCTTCGAAACGTGGTTGTATCAATGAGGTAGTCGGCTTCAAGAGGCTTTTAAATAAGAAATATCTTTTGTTTTCTTCGTACCAGGTAATAACGAAGTTGTCGGATAAACGGAATGGTATTAAAGATGATTCCCAGTCGGCACTGCGCAGTCTCGGCACTCCAATTTTTACATTAACTGACAAAACATAGCAAAACGAAACGAGTGATATGAGGACACAGCTAATTAAACAGTCCGAGCTTCTCCGGAAATCGCTTGTTCATTTCGTTGTAGAGAAGGCTGAAGTGACAACCTTTTTCTATAAATGTGTGTCTATCATGTGTGTAATCATCGAGGGTGTTAACATTTTAAGAAGCTTAATGTAGTATGCACGGCCAGTCATTCGAGATTGAGATGCAAAAGAAGTGAAATCAGAAACGATTCACTTGGTTTTCCTCACTTTTTGCAACTGCTGTTAAAAAACTGCTGCTGTAACTACTATTGCCAGAAGTCAATAGAGTAACTCGTATAACTAGAATAACTCATAAGGTACAAATGTCCGCAGTGCCTACCTCTTAAAAGAAGAGTAGGTAATTCCATATTTAGCAAACGTTAGCTCGTGTAAATCGCCATAAGCAAGAGGTTATCAAGGTAAGAGAGTGAATCCCCCATATAGGCCTTGTACCCAAAGTAAACCCTCTTAAGTTTTTTTTAAACATAGTACCCAGTTCATCCGAGGATGTTACTCGCGCGAGGCGTGGACAGCCCAACTGACTTTCTCGAAACCGGCCTGGGACGAAATGGCGGGAAAGTCAATTTATATGTTTTGATTTTCAAAAGACGTTTCATAGCAGAGATGTTTTGTTTGTTTTCTCTCAGTCGTCGTTTTTTTCTGCTGTCGGACAGCGTCCGGATTGCCATACATTTCTTTGTAAATTTTGACATTTTCAAATGGCTGTATGTCAGTGAAAACTAGCCTGATTAACACTAAACTTGGGAATCTTGTGAATCTCGGTAAGCTCTTTCAGACTATGTGAATCAATAGTTGCTAATCCCATAATTTACAGACTCGTACCTAGACCCTCACGGTTTGAAACTAGGCAATGAGGCAGCACTCTCTTAGCTTCATGGTCTCGTGCCCAAAAGCTATCATTCACCAGGAAATCCACGAGTTTGCTCATAAAACACATTGAATTCTAAATGTCGCAGACATTCATATTTAAAAAGTATAAAGATAAGTACACAATAAGTGAAATAAATAATTCGGTGATAATAGATATTTTTATCACTGATCCCTTTGGATATCATTTTGTGATTTCATCATATCTGATTGTCAGTTTATAAACCGGGTAAATAAACGCTTATGCTTTTCCAGTAACAGGTTGAACTGAAACGTTTAATTTAATTTCGACAAGAAAAAATTTTTGCTTGGCAGAAAAAACTTTGCTCGGCTCGATATAGCAGGTAGCTCCATAATAGATCACAAACGATTTTGGCGGAAAAGTATCTAGAATAAATTGATATAAATAAAAACTACCTACTAAAGCTGAGCAAAATTGGCTTTGAGACAGAAAACTCTTGGAGCCTTGCAAAGCTGGGGACTAAGTGCTTGAAAAGGTGAAAGGCAGGATAGTTTTTGGAATACGTTTTGAAAACTTCCATAAGATTTCGGTAACTGTACGTAATACTTGACTTGTTTATTCAGTTATAGAAATGGACGATTCGCACGACTACTGAGTTCTGTTTGGGTATCTAATGGCTCTCAAGATCCAGCAACAATTTTTTTTCAGGTAAATGAAGTACGTAGGTTGAGGTCTATCTTCGAAATGCTTGCATAATCAGCATCTTCCCATTGTAATGATTCTAAGATCAGCAATTTGACACGCACAATACCTCGCAGATTTTACATAAAAAAGATTCTACAGTTGTTTTAGTATCAAATTTTAGTATCAAATTAATACTGCAACAGCTTTAATTTCTATCGCCAGATGTTGTACTGATGATTGGGAAACTGGCGAAACTGTCAATCTTTGTCAAAAATAGAACAAACATGAGCTACTCGGTAAATATCAATTTCTTTCAAGCTTGAGGACATTATTAAAAAAAATACTTTTGTATGAAATCAGTCTCAACATGGGAAGTTCAGTCATGCAAAAAAATTTTTCTTACTGTGAAGAAAGTGTTAAGAGCGAATTAAAAACACACTTAGAAGTGCTCTTCAAACTTTCTAAGAGATTAATAATTACGTTACGTATTACAACAAAACATAAAAAGCCGCAAAATGATAATTTAACGCGGCTAATAACTGCCTCTGCGTTTTCTCTTTCCGTGTCTTTTTCTTGGTCTAAGTTTGGGGCGGCTTGTCCCAAGTCCCTGGGGCGGCTTGTCCCAAGTCCCTGGGGCGGCTTGTCCCAAGTCCCTGGGGCGGCTTGTCCCAAGTCCCTGGGGCGGCTTGTCCCAAGTCCCTGGGGCGGCTTGTCCCAAGTCCCTGGGGCGGCTTGTCCCAAGTCCCTGGGGCGGCTTGTCCCAAGTCCCTGGGGCGGCTTGTCCCAAGTCCCTGGGGCGGCTTGTCCCAAGTCCCTGGGGCGGCTTGTCCCAAGTCCCTGGGGCGGCTTGTCCCAAGTCCCTGGGGCGGCTTGTCCCAAGTCCCTGGGGCGGCTTGTCCCAAGTCCCTGGGGCGGCTTGTCCCAAGTCCCTGGGGCGGCTTGTCCCAAGTCCCTGGGGCGGCTTGTCCCAAGTCCCTGGGGCGGCTTGTCCCAAGTCCCTGGGGCGGCTTGTCCCAAGTCCCTGGGGCGGCTTGTCCCAAGTCCCTGGGGCGGCTTGTCCCAAGTCCCTGGGGCGGCTTGTCCCAAGTCCCTGGGGCGGCTTGTCCCAAGTCCCTGGGGCGGCTTGTCCCAAGTCCCTGGGGCGGCTTGTCCCAAGTCCCTGGGGCGGCTTGTCCCAAGTCCCTGGGGCGGCTTGTCCCAAGTCCCTGGGGCGGCTTGTCCCAAGTCCCTGGGGCGGCTTGTCCCAAGTCCCTGGGGCGGCTTGTCCCAAGTCCCTGGGGCGGCTTGTCCCAAGTCCCTGGGGCGGCTTGTCCCAAGTCCCTGGGGCGGCTTGTCCCAAGTCCCTGGGGCGGCTTGTCCCAAGTCCCTGGGGCGGCTTGTCCCAAGTCCCTGGGGCGGCTTGTCCCAAGTCCCTGGGGCGGCTTGTCCCAAGTCCCTGGGGCGGCTTGTCCCAAGTCCCTGGGGCGGCTTGTCCCAAGTCCCTGGGGCGGCTTGTCCCAAGTCCCTGGGGCGGCTTGTCCCAAGTCCCTGGGGCGGCTTGTCCCAAGTCCCTGGGGCGGCTTGTCCCAAGTCCCTGGGGCGGCTTGTCCCAAGTCCCTGGGGCGGCTTGTCCCAAGTCCCTGGGGCGGCTTGTCCCAAGTCCCTGGGGCGGCTTGTCCCAAGTCCCTGGGGCGGCTTGTCCCAAGTCCCTGGGGCGGCTTGTCCCAAGTCCCTGGGGCGGCTTGTCCCAAGTCCCTGGGGCGGCTTGTCCCAAGTCCCTGGGGCGGCTTGTCCCAAGTCCCTGGGGCGGCTTGTCCCAAGTCCCTGGGGCGGCTTGTCCCAAGTCCCTGGGGCGGCTTGTCCCAAGTCCCTGGGGCGGCTTGTCCCAAGTCCCTGGGGCGGCTTGTCCCAAGTCCCTGGGGCGGCTTGTCCCAAGTCCCTGGGGCGGCTTGTCCCAAGTCCCTGGGGCGGCTTGTCCCAAGTCCCTGGGGCGGCTTGTCCCAAGTCCCTGGGGCGGCTTGTCCCAAGTCCCTGGGGCGGCTTGTCCCAAGTCCCTGGGGCGGCTTGTCCCAAGTCCCTGGGGCGGCTTGTCCCAAGTCCCTGGGGCGGCTTGTCCCAAGTCCCTGGGGCGGCTTGTCCCAAGTCCCTGGGGCGGCTTGTCCCAAGTCCCTGGGGCGGCTTGTCCCAAGTCCCTGGGGCGGCTTGTCCCAAGTCCCTGGGGCGGCTTGTCCCAAGTCCCTGGGGCGGCTTGTCCCAAGTCCCTGGGGCGGCTTGTCCCAAGTCCCTGGGGCGGCTTGTCCCAAGTCCCTGGGGCGGCTTGTCCCAAGTCCCTGGGGCGGCTTGTCCCAAGTCCCTGGGGCGGCTTGTCCCAAGTCCCTGGGGCGGCTTGTCCCAAGTCCCTGGGGCGGCTTGTCCCAAGTCCCTGGGGCGGCTTGTCCCAAGTCCCTGGGGCGGCTTGTCCCAAGTCCCTGGGGCGGCTTGTCCCAAGTCCCTGGGGCGGCTTGTCCCAAGTCCCTGGGGCGGCTTGTCCCAAGTCCCTGGGGCGGCTTGTCCCAAGTCCCTGGGGCGGCTTGTCCCAAGTCCCTGGGGCGGCTTGTCCCAAGTCCCTGGGGCGGCTTGTCCCAAGTCCCTGGGGCGGCTTGTCCCAAGTCCCTGGGGCGGCTTGTCCCAAGTCCCTGGGGCGGCTTGTCCCAAGTCCCTGGGGCGGCTTGTCCCAAGTCCCTGGGGCGGCTTGTCCCAAGTCCCTGGGGCGGCTTGTCCCAAGTCCCTGGGGCGGCTTGTCCCAAGTCCCTGGGGCGGCTTGTCCCAAGTCCCTGGGGCGGCTTGTCCCAAGTCCCTGGGGCGGCTTGTCCCAAGTCCCTGGGGCGGCTTGTCCCAAGTCCCTGGGGCGGCTTGTCCCAAGTCCCTGGGGCGGCTTGTCCCAAGTCCCTGGGGCGGCTTGTCCCAAGTCCCTGGGGCGGCTTGTCCCAAGTCCCTGGGGCGGCTTGTCCCAAGTCCCTGGGGCGGCTTGTCCCAAGTCCCTGGGGCGGCTTGTCCCAAGTCCCTGGGGCGGCTTGTCCCAAGTCCCTGGGGCGGCTTGTCCCAAGTCCCTGGGGCGGCTTGTCCCAAGTCCCTGGGGCGGCTTGTCCCAAGTCCCTGGGGCGGCTTGTCCCAAGTCCCTGGGGCGGCTTGTCCCAAGTCCCTGGGGCGGCTTGTCCCAAGTCCCTGGGGCGGCTTGTCCCAAGTCCCTGGGGCGGCTTGTCCCAAGTCCCTGGGGCGGCTTGTCCCAAGTCCCTGGGGCGGCTTGTCCCAAGTCCCTGGGGCGGCTTGTCCCAAGTCCCTGGGGCGGCTTGTCCCAAGTCCCTGGGGCGGCTTGTCCCAAGTCCCTGGGGCGGCTTGTCCCAAGTCCCTGGGGCGGCTTGTCCCAAGTCCCTGGGGCGGCTTGTCCCAAGTCCCTGGGGCGGCTTGTCCCAAGTCCCTGGGGCGGCTTGTCCCAAGTCCCTGGGGCGGCTTGTCCCAAGTCCCTGGGGCGGCTTGTCCCAAGTCCCTGGGGCGGCTTGTCCCAAGTCCCTGGGGCGGCTTGTCCCAAGTCCCTGGGGCGGCTTGTCCCAAGTCCCTGGGGCGGCTTGTCCCAAGTCCCTGGGGCGGCTTGTCCCAAGTCCCTGGGGCGGCTTGTCCCAAGTCCCTGGGGCGGCTTGTCCCAAGTCCCTGGGGCGGCTTGTCCCAAGTCCCTGGGGCGGCTTGTCCCAAGTCCCTGGGGCGGCTTGTCCCAAGTCCCTGGGGCGGCTTGTCCCAAGTCCCTGGGGCGGCTTGTCCCAAGTCCCTGGGGCGGCTTGTCCCAAGTCCCTGGGGCGGCTTGTCCCAAGTCCCTGGGGCGGCTTGTCCCAAGTCCCTGGGGCGGCTTGTCCCAAGTCCCTGGGGCGGCTTGTCCCAAGTCCCTGGGGCGGCTTGTCCCAAGTCCCTGGGGCGGCTTGTCCCAAGTCCCTGGGGCGGCTTGTCCCAAGTCCCTGGGGCGGCTTGTCCCAAGTCCCTGGGGCGGCTTGTCCCAAGTCCCTGGGGCGGCTTGTCCCAAGTCCCTGGGGCGGCTTGTCCCAAGTCCCTGGGGCGGCTTGTCCCAAGTCCCTGGGGCGGCTTGTCCCAAGTCCCTGGGGCGGCTTGTCCCAAGTCCCTGGGGCGGCTTGTCCCAAGTCCCTGGGGCGGCTTGTCCCAAGTCCCTGGGGCGGCTTGTCCCAAGTCCCTGGGGCGGCTTGTCCCAAGTCCCTGGGGCGGCTTGTCCCAAGTCCCTGGGGCGGCTTGTCCCAAGTCCCTGGGGCGGCTTGTCCCAAGTCCCTGGGGCGGCTTGTCCCAAGTCCCTGGGGCGGCTTGTCCCAAGTCCCTGGGGCGGCTTGTCCCAAGTCCCTGGGGCGGCTTGTCCCAAGTCCCTGGGGCGGCTTGTCCCAAGTCCCTGGGGCGGCTTGTCCCAAGTCCCTGGGGCGGCTTGTCCCAAGTCCCTGGGGCGGCTTGTCCCAAGTCCCTGGGGCGGCTTGTCCCAAGTCCCTGGGGCGGCTTGTCCCAAGTCCCTGGGGCGGCTTGTCCCAAGTCCCTGGGGCGGCTTGTCCCAAGTCCCTGGGGCGGCTTGTCCCAAGTCCCTGGGGCGGCTTGTCCCAAGTCCCTGGGGCGGCTTGTCCCAAGTCCCTGGGGCGGCTTGTCCCAAGTCCCTGGGGCGGCTTGTCCCAAGTCCCTGGGGCGGCTTGTCCCAAGTCCCTGGGGCGGCTTGTCCCAAGTCCCTGGGGCGGCTTGTCCCAAGTCCCTGGGGCGGCTTGTCCCAAGTCCCTGGGGCGGCTTGTCCCAAGTCCCTGGGGCGGCTTGTCCCAAGTCCCTGGGGCGGCTTGTCCCAAGTCCCTGGGGCGGCTTGTCCCAAGTCCCTGGGGCGGCTTGTCCCAAGTCCCTGGGGCGGCTTGTCCCAAGTCCCTGGGGCGGCTTGTCCCAAGTCCCTGGGGCGGCTTGTCCCAAGTCCCTGGGGCGGCTTGTCCCAAGTCCCTGGGGCGGCTTGTCCCAAGTCCCTGGGGCGGCTTGTCCCAAGTCCCTGGGGCGGCTTGTCCCAAGTCCCTGGGGCGGCTTGTCCCAAGTCCCTGGGGCGGCTTGTCCCAAGTCCCTGGGGCGGCTTGTCCCAAGTCCCTGGGGCGGCTTGTCCCAAGTCCCTGGGGCGGCTTGTCCCAAGTCCCTGGGGCGGCTTGTCCCAAGTCCCTGGGGCGGCTTGTCCCAAGTCCCTGGGGCGGCTTGTCCCAAGTCCCTGGGGCGGCTTGTCCCAAGTCCCTGGGGCGGCTTGTCCCAAGTCCCTGGGGCGGCTTGTCCCAAGTCCCTGGGGCGGCTTGTCCCAAGTCCCTGGGGCGGCTTGTCCCAAGTCCCTGGGGCGGCTTGTCCCAAGTCCCTGGGGCGGCTTGTCCCAAGTCCCTGGGGCGGCTTGTCCCAAGTCCCTGGGGCGGCTTGTCCCAAGTCCCTGGGGCGGCTTGTCCCAAGTCCCTGGGGCGGCTTGTCCCAAGTCCCTGGGGCGGCTTGTCCCAAGTCCCTGGGGCGGCTTGTCCCAAGTCCCTGGGGCGGCTTGTCCCAAGTCCCTGGGGCGGCTTGTCCCAAGTCCCTGGGGCGGCTTGTCCCAAGTCCCTGGGGCGGCTTGTCCCAAGTCCCTGGGGCGGCTTGTCCCAAGTCCCTGGGGCGGCTTGTCCCAAGTCCCTGGGGCGGCTTGTCCCAAGTCCCTGGGGCGGCTTGTCCCAAGTCCCTGGGGCGGCTTGTCCCAAGTCCCTGGGGCGGCTTGTCCCAAGTCCCTGGGGCGGCTTGTCCCAAGTCCCTGGGGCGGCTTGTCCCAAGTCCCTGGGGCGGCTTGTCCAAGTCCCTGGGGCGGCTTGTCCCAAGTCCCTGGGGCGGCTTGTCCCAAGTCCCTGGGGCGGCTTGTCCCAAGTCCCTGGGGCGGCTTGTCCCAAGTCCCTGGGGCGGCTTGTCCCAAGTCCCTGGGGCGGCTTGTCCCAAGTCCCTGGGGCGGCTTGTCCCAAGTCCCTGGGGCGGCTTGTCCCAAGTCCCTGGGGCGGCTTGTCCCAAGTCCCTGGGGCGGCTTGTCCCAAGTCCCTGGGGCGGCTTGTCCCAAGTCCCTGGGGCGGCTTGTCCCAAGTCCCTGGGGCGGCTTGTCCCAAGTCCCTGGGGCGGCTTGTCCCAAGTCCCTGGGGCGGCTTGTCCCAAGTCCCTGGGGCGGCTTGTCCCAAGTCCCTGGGGCGGCTTGTCCCAAGTCCCTGGGGCGGCTTGTCCCAAGTCCCTGGGGCGGCTTGTCCCAAGTCCCTGGGGCGGCTTGTCCCAAGTCCCTGGGGCGGCTTGTCCCAAGTCCCTGGGGCGGCTTGTCCCAAGTCCCTGGGGCGGCTTGTCCCAAGTCCCTGGGGCGGCTTGTCCCAAGTCCCTGGGGCGGCTTGTCCCAAGTCCCTGGGGCGGCTTGTCCCAAGTCCCTGGGGCGGCTTGTCCCAAGTCCCTGGGGCGGCTTGTCCCAAGTCCCTGGGGCGGCTTGTCCCAAGTCCCTGGGGCGGCTTGTCCCAAGTCCCTGGGGCGGCTTGTCCCAAGTCCCTGGGGCGGCTTGTCCCAAGTCCCTGGGGCGGCTTGTCCCAAGTCCCTGGGGCGGCTTGTCCCAAGTCCCTGGGGCGGCTTGTCCCAAGTCCCTGGGGCGGCTTGTCCCAAGTCCCTGGGGCGGCTTGTCCCAAGTCCCTGGGGCGGCTTGTCCCAAGTCCCTGGGGCGGCTTGTCCCAAGTCCCTGGGGCGGCTTGTCCCAAGTCCCTGGGGCGGCTTGTCCCAAGTCCCTGGGGCGGCTTGTCCCAAGTCCCTGGGGCGGCTTGTCCCAAGTCCCTGGGGCGGCTTGTCCCAAGTCCCTGGGGCGGCTTGTCCCAAGTCCCTGGGGCGGCTTGTCCCAAGTCCCTGGGGCGGCTTGTCCCAAGTCCCTGGGGCGGCTTGTCCCAAGTCCCTGGGGCGGCTTGTCCCAAGTCCCTGGGGCGGCTTGTCCCAAGTCCCTGGGGCGGCTTGTCCCAAGTCCCTGGGGCGGCTTGTCCCAAGTCCCTGGGGCGGCTTGTCCCAAGTCCCTGGGGCGGCTTGTCCCAAGTCCCTGGGGCGGCTTGTCCCAAGTCCCTGGGGCGGCTTGTCCCAAGTCCCTGGGGCGGCTTGTCCAAGTCCCTGGGGGCGGCTTGTCCCAAGCCCCTCGCGTCCCAAGTCCCTGGGGCGGCTTGTCCCAAGTCCCTGGGGCGGCTTGTCCCAAGTCCCTGGGGCGGCTTGTCCCAAGTCCCTGGGGGCGGCTTGTCCCAAGTCCCTGGGGCGGCTTGTCCCAAGTCCCTGGGGCGGCTTGTCCCAAGTCCCTGGGGCGGCTTGTCCCA
>CAXHUQ010001117.1:0-20794 GCA_964020085.1 Micromussa lordhowensis
CTCCAAAGTCAATTGCTTGGGGTGTGAATTTGGTGACTGTATGGTTTTGCAAGAAAATTGGCAGCAAGTCGAGAATAGTTGTGGAGAGGGTGTTTTTTCACTAGGCGGGCTCGAGAACAAACGTATGTATGTTGGGCAGGTGTACGTGGCAGTAGTTCACCCCCCGTTGGGGGGAGAGGGGAGGGGCGTTTGACTCCAAAGTCAATTGCTTGGGGTGTGAATTTGGTGACTGTATGGTTTTGCAAGAAAATTGGCAGCAAGTCGAGAATAGTTGTGGAGAGGGTGTTTTTTCACTAGGCGGGCTCGAGAACAAACGTATGTATGTTGGGCAGGTGTACGTGGCAGTAGTTCACCCCCCGTTGGGGGGAGAGGGGAGGGGCGTTTGACTCCAAAGTCAATTGCTTGGGGTGTGAATTTGGTGACTGTATGGTTTTGCAATAATAACGAATAATGTATGGTTTTTATATTGCTACTATTGTGCTTTACCTTCCATATTTTTCTATTGTGATGTATGTGTGTCCGTCCGACCTAAATTATCCTAAACAAATTGTAATGCTGCCTGCCTGCCCCTTTTAAGTTTTCAGTTATTTCAGGCAGCCAGACCCCGTTATATTATTTTATCTCTATCTATTTGAATAATTTATCTGCATGTATGTAAGTTTATGGGGTAAATAAATTGTTGTTTTTGTTGTTACGAACCCTCGACTGTATGTGCCTCGGGTTTGCATAACTGTCTCGAATTCTCCCAGCCCTCCTCGTGTTTACATGAGGCTATATAAAGACGGAAAAAGTGCTCTATTGCTTAAATCGAAAGCAAATTATTACAGGACTATTAAATCTACCTTCCGATTGTGCTATATCATGCGATCCTGCGATGCTGGCATCAGGCAGGTCGTCAAATGGCGGCCAGCTTATCCATCGACGGCCCTCACGAACTTCTCTGCGACTCAAGACATTTTCCTCGGACAGCAAAAAGGGACATTTAGCGCTTTCAGGCGACTGAAATACTAACTAGCCAGCTTCCGTGATCTACAAGAAACACGTCCGCCATTTTGCTTATCAACCTCGTTCCCAGGCAGCGCTCGGAAATATTTGCCTGGAAATTTTTCCGGCCTGGAAAAATGAAATTACCAACTTCCTGATTTTTTATCACAAACTTAAATTGTGGCTTGCTACTGAAATCGATTGGCACAGATCTCAGTTTTTCAAGATTCTCTGACAAAATGATAGAATGCAAGACAGATCTCATCAAGTCACTAAACTGTTTATTGTGTCAATAAATTCTAAGAATGAAATAATACAATGCAATTACAATGCAACACACATCTTATGAGAATTGCCGACTTAATCGGACTTGAGAACCTGCATAACGAAGGCTTATCCCCGACTACCAGTAACGAGTATTATTCTCACGATATCATTCCTACGACTGATTAAACTATTCTGGGAGTACATGTAGTGACTTTCACCACTCAAAACATAAATTGTCGACGTTGGGAGAACATCGGCGTTGATCAAATTCCTTTTCACCTCTTCACACGTTGTTCCTCAGTTCCCACCATGCAATCCGAACGCTCCCTACCGGCTGACTTCGTCCGACGAGTCAAGCTCAGATGAATGAAAAATATTAGCTCGCAATAAAATTCCCTCAATAATATTGTTGCTACAACTGATCAGACTATTCTGGGAATAAAGATAAATTTACACCATAACATTACTGCCATTTTTCCTGCCGTGTATTTCGACCTTCAAATACGACGGGAATTTGCCAGTTAACCAAACTTGATTTGCACAGGTAATCACGCGGTTTCGAGTTCAATTTGGAATCAATTTCAGAAAAGCTGAAAGTGCAAATTAATTCCAAATTGAACGAGAAAAAACCCGTGAAAACACTTGCGCGAAGGATGTTTTGAACTCTCTTCTCAGTGTTTTCATGCGGAATGAGCTGAATTTCCGATGAATTCGAAAGATATATTTAATGCCAAAATTGTCAGAGAATTTGAGTCCTGATCGACAGAAAAAAGCAGTTTGACATCATTCATGATCAAGAAATCACAGCTAAAAACAGACTGGCTTCTCAGACAAAAAGCCAGTTCATAGCACATGTGAGTGACAATTATTCTAATACGTCAATGCAATTCTTCCCACCAGCTGACTTCACCAGAGCAATGCAGATCCGATGAATTCGAAAAGGTAATTTGAATGCCAAAATTGAGCCCGGGCCCCTAAAATTCCATCTCATCATTCCAGACATTTCGATTATTGTTTTCAAAAGACTAAAAACATGCAGACTCACCAGTCAATGTTGAGAGAATTTCAGTCCTGATCAACGGTCTTCCAATAAAATTCCTTCTCACTACTATGTCGACAGTGAATTTCAAGACCAAAAAAATGTTGTGAGGAACTGTCAGCTGGTAAGATAATTCTATTGAACTGCGATGAAGTTTAAAGTTAAAAGTACATGTCAGAGTCTCGTGGCTAGTCATTAATTCAAGTCATTAATTCAAGTTTCCTCAGACAACACGTCAATGCAATTTTTCCCACCAGCTGACTTCACCAGAGCAATGCAGATCCGATGAATTTCGAAAAGGTAATTTGAATGCCAAAATTGAGCCCGGGCCCCTAAAATTCCATCTCATCATTCCAGACATTTCGATTATTGTTTTCAAAAGACTAAAAACATGAGGACTCACCAGTCAATGTTGAGAGAATTTCAGTCCTGATCAACGGTCTTCCAATAAAATTCCTTCTCACTACTATGTTGACAGTGAATTTCAAGACCAAAAAAATGTTGTGAGGAACTGTCAGCTGGTAAGATAATTCTATTGAACTGCGATGAAGTTTAAAGTTAAAAGTACATGTCAGAGTCTCGTGGCTAGTCATTAATTCAAGTCATTAATTCAAGTTTCCTCAGACAACACGTCAATGCAATTTTTCCCACCAGCTGACTTCACCAGAGCAATGCAGATCCGATGAATTTCGAAAAGGTAATTTGAATGCCAAAATTGAGCCCGGGCCCCTAAAATTCCATCTCATCATTCCAGACATTTCGATTATTGTTTTCAAAAGACTAAAAACATGAGGACTCACCAGTCAATGTTGAGAGAATTTCAGTCCTGATCAACGGTCTTCCAATAAAATTCCTTCTCACTACTATTTCGACAAAAAAATGTTTTGAGGAACTGTCAGCTGGTAAGATAATTCTATTGAACTGCGATGAAGTTTAAAGTTAAAAGTACATGTCAGAGTCTAGTGGCTAGTCATCTGTGAGGGATTTGTGAATAGATCGCAAGCTGTTATTCAAACGATAAAGTCCCACTTTATTCCTGACAGGTGTCATTTCCACGGGTACGAGACAAGCGACATCTTCGATCCACTGTTCTCCATCTAATTCAAGTTTGAAATAGTTCTTGTAGGCTTTGTACCACAGCAGAGAAGCCTTACCATTTGCTAAGAAAGCATGGACCTGTCCAATCAAAATTTTGGGACTTCTCAGTGTGCTGTCTTCTTCAATCAGTCCTACAAATTGGGCCAGCTTTATGTTGGTAGTAGCTGGTGGCTGCACATGAGAAGTGTCAGTGGCTGTGGTTTCCATCACGCCTGGATTAGAGACAACGTCCTGGGCATATTCTCTTGCTACGCGAACAGCGCATTCTTTCCTTTCGTTGGCTGTTCGTCTATCGTATGTTTTCTCAGCCTGTTTCCTGGAATGACCTAAAGCAGAAGCCAGCGAAGCTTTGAGGGCATCTGAAGCGTCACTATTGAAAAAAACAAAACACACCGCAATAAGCGTGGATGTTGCAGCTTGCATTTCTAGGAAATGTTTGTTCCATCATTTGTTTTTGACGCATCTGTCCTCTTACTGATGGTAGCTAAGTTCACTTTGACAATGTTGTGACGAAATTATCCGTCTATTACATTTGTATGAGCTACGCAGTTTTTCTCGTTCAATTTGAAGTTAATCTGCAGGAGTGAGTTTTTCAAAAGGGTGAGATTGCATGAGCCACTTAGGGTAATGCAAGTTCATTGCAAATTGAAAAAGACAAAGCATACGACTACTTAATAATGATATAAACATGCACGTGAAAACTTTCTCTTTTCTTTCAGCCAATAAGCGATAAACTCTAGTTCTGAAGCTTGTTGTGATGAAAATCTCCTAACCCTAAACAAAAGTGTACACTTTCTTCATGTTGGGCTTTCTACAAATAAAGAAGTCAACTATTCAATACTTACTCTCTGCCATAAGCCCAGGTCACAAATGAACTCCGAATCATGTTGATGGATACCACAGTCCCTGTCAGTTTCTGGAAAAGGTTCTTAATGTGGCTTGAAAAGGAGGAACTGCTAAACATTGCTCCATTTCTGTTCTGCAATGAAGCAAATAGAACCAAAGTTAGGGTGAATGTTGTTGTTTGTACATCTCAAGGAGAATAAGTGTAAGGACAATTCACCCCCAAGTGGGGTTAAGAAATACTGACATTCACCCCTGAATTTTGAAAGATTCATTCCTGTGGAATGAAGAATCGGGTAAATTCACCCGTCTAGACTGCCGAGAATGCTAATTTGAACTAAACCACCCCACAACTGAAAATGAAAATGAAACTCCGAGGCAATGTACCCCAACACAACCCAAAAAACATTCCTGCATCAAATTTGGCAGGGTGATTGGCCTTTATTACAAGTCCCCAACTTTTATTTTGAGGGTGAATGCGTGGTTTTTGGAGGTGACTTCAGGATTCTTGAAGATAAATCCCAGAAACTTGGCCACAGTTGCTCCAATAGCAGGGTTAGGGTTTAGATTTCTAGTAGAATCGGGGGTGAATTTGCCCTTTTAATCACACCTAATGGATTGACAGCAAGTTACTGCATTATAGCTTGAGACTACTTACCAGAAGCAAGATGTCGCCACTTTCTTTGCCAACCAATTGGGGACGGTGATTGTTCACAAAGTCGAGGAGTATTTTGCACAGCTCATGATCTGTCTATGGTCAGAAGAAAATGGTATGGATGAGTTTCCCTTTAAGTGCAACATCTTAGGAAGTATCGTGATATCATTAGAAAAATAATCACAGCATATGGGACTATGAAACAACTACTGGTTTATCCCAGAGAGAGAGAGAAAAAGAAACAAAAAACAACTGAATATTCGTACTAAATATCTGCTGCATTGTCTTACCTTCAGAGTAAGCTCCTGGCGGCCAAAGAACTTTGCAGTCTTATAGTTGTGGAAGTAAAGCGTGACCTCTTCTGATCCCTTCACCAAGAGGACATTCTTATCTTTGACCTGCGCAGGATGAAATTGTTGCCAGTTGGTTTGAATCTCTAGCGTGCGAACTTCGACGCCGCGGCCCGGCGGAATGAAAACATACATTGCCAAGATAACCAAGTCGCAGCATTCCCGGGCCTTATCTCTTTTGTTGACAGCCATCTCAAAGTAATCTCTCTGCACGCTGCACGCATTCACAATCTGTTCCCTGCAAAATGTTGCATAGTGATATTAGGCTGCAGTTATTCATACATGTAGGTTTCAGACATGGATACACAGAGGGTAGAGAGGACTACTCTATCCTCTTTTAAAATTAAATGACAAAGAAGTGAAACGTTTTTCAACAAAGTCTCAAGAGTTGGTTAATTTTCAATTCACTAAATTCTAATTACCCTCTGATGACAATCAGTAAGGTTTATACTGTTTACAATGTCAAAAATAGCTTTTAGTTAGAAACACGCACTTCCAAGTTTACAAAACATGTTTCGGATAATCAACATCCGTCGTCAGTTGCGAATACAGTTGCAGTGTCAAAAAATTACAACGAAAGTGTTAAATTGACATGGCCTCCTTAATTTTCAGTTGAAAGGACGCAGAGGTACTGTCAAGGATGGAAAAGGCATTCTCTCAGCACAAAGTTCTGCATGTTTTTGAGTCATAACTGTGCGAGTTCTTATGTGTGTTTCTACCTAAAAGTTATTTCATGTCTGTTGCCATTTGGCTTGGCCGTACGTTTTCGCAGGACAGGTGACACGTTAAAACTGCATGACAAGCTCTCCTGTCACCCAACACAAAGCAGTAAAATAATATTACTAGCGCTTACCAGTCAAGCCAACGGTTCAGAAGCGTCAGCTCTTCCTTAGTTTGAGGACGTTCGACATCGCCTTGACGCTGTAGAAGTGTTGCCTGTGTTCTTAGCTGCTTAATGACAGGGATGTCCTGGTAAACGGGTGCGCTCTCCCGGTGAAGGAATTTCGCAGGATACAGAAGCGAAGAGCAGTGGTTGGATATGGTGGCAGCTGACAAATTTCGTTGGTCCTGCAAAAGGAGAGAGAGAGAGAGAGAGAGAAAAAAAGCATTACACTGTTTATCAAGATTCAGGAAGTAGCCCTGAACAGTCAGTCGAAAACAATAACTAACAAGCTTTAATGGAAGAGGACGATTATGTTGGCACATCTTTTCTAATCGATAAATTTCAAAATAAATACTCAAAATAGCTTTGTCTAATTGCGATTTCTATTTCATCCATTTATTCATTTACCTACTTATTTACCTACTTATTTATTTATTTATTTATTTATTTGCTAGACGTGCATTTGTTTCATCTCTTTACTGGTATGTAACACTAACATTTGATTTACTCTTTAAACAGTCTTACTCGCTACCCGCCTAGATTAGCCTCAGCTATTTGCGGGTTAGCGTTGTTTTTGTAAAATTTTGTTGATTTAATAATAAACTTGAACTTGAACTTGAAACTTGAAAATAACTATCAAGTACAGCAAAGAAAAAGGCCACAGCAGCAAAGCCAAGGTCCAAGATTTGGATGAAAAATTACAGAGCTGTACCAAAAATTGCGAAAATGACCCGTCGAAAGAAAACCTTGAAGAACTGGAATGTTTACAAGCAACAAGTATTTCTTAAATTTAGAAAAATCAAATAAGAAAAAAAAGCTGTGTACGGAAAATTGTTACAGGTGACGGAACAATTACAGCTAATCCCATGTTGTGCAAATCGAAATTGTAACAATGCAATAAGATTGTTTGGATTATTTCCCTGAGTAACAATAGGTTCCGGGTCTAAGTCGATATCACCTGAAGTAAATAACTTTGCCCTTGAAGCACAATAGCTATGATTTCATTTCTTACACTTCATATTGAACAACATGTACAAGTTCATCATCAAAGACAACTGACACTTGAGCGGCCCTTTTATGTTTCGCAGTTCTTGTTTTGAAAACAAACACAATCAAGAGCAAAATACAACTTTCACCCTTTTGCACGAGTGATTCCAACTGGTTTACATATACACATATTTCTGGTTTTGAGATAAAATTTTTTCTAATGCTGATCACTGTCAGTGGTAAATAAGTTCAGAATTTTCTTCCACGGTAATCTCGATGGTAGAATTGGGCATTCCGCAAAGTTTGGAAAAGTCAATATCAATTGGTTTACCGTCGACATATTGATTTGTTTACATCTGAGCGAGTGACACATATTCTGCCCCCTAACAATTAGTCGTTTCTACGCTCCGCGTATCCACGACTAAAAAAAAATATTTTTGTTCAGTAAACATGCCTTAAACTGTTACAAGCTCAATTTTGTGGTCAAAAAAATGCAGGGCTCGACTCGTACACCGGGAAGTACGGTTTTAACAAGAATAACAATAGTTGTAAATATCACTTTTTAGAAGTGAAATTTTGACCTCACGTACTTGCAGGAAAACAAATTCTGCAGTCAATAAGATGAATTCACGCATCAGATACTGTAATCGATATACCCTGAAACACGACTGTGTCTGGCGTGCAAATTTCAGGCTGAAACGTTCGTTGAACTTTACAGTATGAACTGATTCCACAAATTTTTATAACGGAAACTGTGGTAGTTTCCGTTCAGAAAACACAATCTTTCTGAAGACTTTAGTCTCCTTTGAGCAGATGTTTACAAATGGATTTCAAAACTAGAAACATAAATGACACGTCACAACATGGCCGCTCAATTTCGGCCCAGTTCCCACGCAAACGTCAAAAAATTCATTACACGTCACCTTGAGAAAATCCAGATAAGATTCCAACAGAGACTGACGTAGGAAGACGTCGGGTTGCAGTATCACACCAGGGCGAGACCTCAAGAATCCAAGAAAGCCTAAGGGCATGAAAAGGGAAAATCAATTCGTTTGCACATCGTAAAATCGTTAAATTATTGAACAACACTGTGCGAGCGAAATAACTCAGACAATAAACTCACATAATATTCTTTCCTGGGTTTTCTGGTATGTCGATGTTGCCAAAGGTCTTGCTTGTCTTTCCAGCTGGACTGGACGAGTGAAGAAGGTTTTCAGTTCGCGCAGAAATGTCTGCATTTCCAGCGGCAATTGTCCAATGTCCAATGCATATGACTGTTTGCGAAGTTTGAATTCGGTCATGGGTACGACGCAGTTGCTTTCTTCTTCTGTTGATTCTTCTGGTTTTTCTTCTGTTGATTCTTCTGGATTTTCTGGTGATTCTTCTGGTTTTTCTGGTGATTCTTCTGCTGTCGTTTCTTCTGTGCACGTGGTTGCTCCTTCTTCGATCAGATCGTCGCAATCAACGTCTGTTTCTGTCTGCAACATGAAATTGCTCGTGCGTGGCCTCTTAGAAGGCGTTTGGAGCTGAATATCGGATTCATCTGAGCTCGACTCGTCTGAAGAAGTCAGCCGGTAGGAAACGATGGACTGCATGGCGCCGAGGGAAGAGGTGAAAAAGATCGAAGTTCACAGAGTTTTTCGTGGTCATTCGGTCAAAACAGAGATCCATTGACGAAATGGCTGACGGGAATTTTTTCATTCTCGTTCCCATATCCCTTTTTGAGGCCTCTAACCCAGGAGAGCTGGAAACTAGCAAAGGATCCAGCTCTTGTGGAGTGGGAAGAATTCAATTGTCAGCTCTCAGGCAATAATTCTAGCTTTTTTTTTGACCGAAACGTCGCTTTCTGTTATGTAAGGCGGGTATTTTAAGCTTTCGAGTGCAAATATTTTGAAGCCAATATTGTCCACTTTTCATGCATTTCTCACTTTACCAAACAAAGCTTTAAAGCGCGAAAAAGGTACCCTTTTTTCAGGTTGAAGCGATCTCTTTAAAAGCGCGGAAAAGGTACCTTATTCTGCGGTTAAAAATCTTTTTTTTTTCTTAAAAGGTACCTTTTTTAACTTTTCAACTAATCGACTCGCATTAACAAATAAGGTAACAATTTTGCATTTGTTCTATGAGAAATAAATGCAGAAAGTTTATTTTTCTGCTCTTTTCAATTAGCAGAGTTGATCTTTTTGTAAAAAAAGCAGAATTGCCGGAATCATTCTATGACTGACCGCTGCGTATTTTGTTAGTCCACAAGGGAAGTCATAGTGGACTCACAAAAAAAATTCTAATTAACTCTGGTTTCGTTCGATTTTTCTGAAATTTTAACACAATAAAGATGGATTGCTAAGAAACATATTTAGTCTTTGCCGATGTATAGTAGCTATTAACTCTAAAGAGATATATCGCTTCGAAGTCGGTGATTTGAAGTCGTTGGATTCGAACGAAGAGAATACTAAATACGCTAAAAAGGTGTTGAGTGAGGGCTATGGACTCAGTGAAAGGTTCCAGCAATTCTACTTTTCTAGAAAAAGATCAACTCTTCCACTTGAAAAGAGCAGAAAATTTAACTTTCCGCATTAATTTTTAGCGATCTCTTTAAAAGCGCGGAAAAGGTACCTTATTCTGCGGTTAAAAACGTTCCTGGATGAAAAGCGGACAATATTGACGCTAAAATATTTTCATCCGAAAGCTTAAAATGCCCGCTTTTTTTTTCTTACCTTCGTACAGGTGACTAACAAGAAAACGTACAACAGAAGGTCCTAATACTGAAATGTTGAACAGCGATATTTAAACAAGTGCTCAGTTATAAGGTAAAGTTTCGCACTTGTGAAATGATGGTACACGTTCTGTCTGTGTGTCCTGTCCTTTGGATTGTTACTAGAAATCGCTCTGAATTCTTCTAAAGTATATAACTATGCGTTATATGACCGGTTTACAAAATTCAATTGGTAATTGTATCATAGAAAAAACGCGCTTCGAATAGTCATGTTTTGCTTATCATGGAATACGTCTAAGTGTCCTACTTTGAAACACGCGAGTAACTTTCCTTGTGAAATATTTAACTTAAGCACTTCATATTAGGCAGGCGATAACGATGAACAGTTCTAAACAAGTACTGGGAATTTTGTTGTCAAACTTTAAAAAATGAGGAAGATAGAGCATTCTGAAAATGTCTTATGAAAACTTGACGATATTTAGGGCATGCGCAGTACTTTATCAAAGACAGTGACAACTTCTGCGTATATTGAATAGGTAAATATCATGCACAGTTTTTCTGTTTCAAAGCATTTGTCAATTGCTCTACGATTTTCAAAGTTACGACTATCGTAAAATAAGAAGAAATGTATGAAAAAATTCGGTACATGCGCAGTAACGACAAATTCAACGTACGCGCCTCAAATTGTGCACACTGTAAACTTAGACAGAAACAAACAACTTGTGTAAATTTTGTAGTAAAACGTTAAAAACACATGAAAAGGCAGTATTTTGAAATTTTAAGACAATGTATTGGAAAATTACGATGTTTAGAGCATGCGCAGTAACTACCAATTGAACGTACGAACATGAAATTGTGCACACTGTAAACTTAGACACAGGCAAACAACTTGTATAAATTTTGTGGTTAAAAAGTAAAAACACACGAAAATATAATACTTTGAAATTTGAAGAGAATGTATGGGGAAATGTTTATTGAAAAATGCAGCACATGCGCAGTAATGACCAATTGAACGTACGAAAATGACATTATACACACTGTAAACTTCGACACAGACAAACAACTTGTATAAATTTTGTGGCTAAAAGGTAAAAAGACACGGAAATATAATACTTTGAAATTTTAAGACAATCGATGGGAAAGTGTTTGCGCGGGAACTGTTGTGTGCACATTCCACGTTCCGTTCTTATAGGATTTAAAATGCTTACAAGGGGGAACAAACTCTTAATTGTGCAAGGAATAAGTCTTACCCGTCCAAGGAGCGAATTTTCTGATTCAGAAGTGCAGCTTATGCGAAATAAATTGAAATCGAGTTCGGCAATTTCAAGTGTTCGCCGCGCGCGTGAATTTTGTAAAATGAGCATAGTTAACTCGAAGTGTAATATTTCCTCTAAAAAGCAGGTATACAACTATATTCTTCCGTATAAGCAAACCCTACAGAATCTAGTACACTGAAAATCTGAATTCTCTTTTCAAGTATACACTATAACTGTGTACTGAAATGTTGAACAGCCATATTTAAACAAGTGCTCAGTTATAAGGTGAAGTTTCGCACTTGTGAAATGATGGTACACGTTCTGTCTGTGTGTCCTGTCCTTTGGATTGTTACTAGAAATCGCTCTGAATTCTTCTAAAGTATATAACTATGCGTTATATGACCGGTTTACAAAATTCAATTGGTAATTGTATCATAGAAAAAACGCGCTTCGAATAGTCATGTTTTGCTTATCATGGAATACGGCTAAGTGTCCTACTTTGAAACACGCGAGTAACTTTCCTTGTGAAATATTTAACTTAAGCACTTCATATTAGGCAGGCGATAACGATGAACAGTTCTAAACAAGTACTGGGAATTTTGTTGTCAAACTTTAAAAAATGAGGAAACGCGGAAGCGCGGAAACGCGGAAACGCGGAAGCTCATAGACATAAATTCTCACCGGAGTGTACATTTTCGAAATCCGAGTAGATACATATACAGTCATACCTCTATCACACGTACACCGAAAGGACAGAGCGAGGTGTCCCTATTTGAGAGGTTTCTATTTTGCAGGTCATTATTATAATCACATCTCTTAAACGAAAATGGTGATCTATCATTTCAATTTTATTTTCCTGAAACAGTGCTTGGTAGAGAACATTCAGGTAAATTTTCAAAAAAACTCATCGCTAAATTTTATTTCTCAGGAATCACCTTAAATGGCGCCGAGTGGATCCCTTAGGCAAAAGTTTTGACTAATTAACTCTGGTTTCGTTCGATTTTTCTGAAATTTTAACACAATAAAGATGGATTGCTAAGAAACATATTTAGTCTTTGCCGATGTATAGTAGCTATTAACTCTAAAGAGATATATCGCTTCGAAGTCGGTGATTTGAAGTCGTTGGATTCGAACGAAGAGAATACTAAATACGCTAAAAAGGTGTTGAGTGAGGGCTATGGACTCAGTGAAAGGTTCCAGCAATTCTACTTTTCTAGAAAAAGATCAACTCTTCCACTTGAAAAGAGCAGAAAATTTAACTTTCCGCATTAATTTTTAGCGATCTCTTTTAAGACAATCGATGGGAAAGTGTTTGCGCGGGAACTGTTGTGTGCACATTCCACGTTCCGTTCTTATAGGATTTAAAATGCTTACAAGGGGGAACAAACTCTTAATTGTGCAAGGAATAAGTCTTACCCGTCCAAGGAGCGAATTTTCTGATTCAGAAGTGCAGCTTATGCGAAATAAATTGAAATCGAGTTCGGCAATTTCAAGTGTACGGCGCGCGCGTGAATTTTGTAAAATGAGCATAGTTAACTCGAAGTGTAATATTTCCTCTAAAAAGCAGGTATACAACTATATTCTTCCGTATAAGCAAACCCTAAAGAATCTAGTACACTGAAAATCTGAATTCTCTTTTCAAGTATACACTATAACTGTGTACTGAAATGTTGAACAGCGATATTTAAACAAGTACTCAGTTATAAGGTGAAGTTTCGCACTTGTGAAATGATGGTACACGTTCTGTCTGTGTGTCCTGTCCTTTGGATTGTTACTAGAAATCGCTCTGAATTCTTCTAAAGTATATAACTATGCGTTATATGACCGGTTTACAAAATTCAATTGGTAATTGTATCATAGAAAAAACGCGCTTCGAATAGTCATGTTTTGCTTATCATGGAATACGGCTAAGTGTCCTACTTTGAAACACGCGAGTAACTTTCCTTGTGAAATATTTAACTTAAGCACTTCATATTAGGCAGGCGATAACGATGAACAGTTCTAAACAAGTACTGGGAATTTTGTTGTCAAACTTTAAAAAATGAGGAAACGCGGAAGCGCGGAAACGCGGAAGCTCATAGACATAAATTCTCACCGGAGTGTACATTTTCGAAATCCGAGTAGATACATATACAGTCATACCTCTATCACACGTACACCGAAAGGACAGAGCGAGGTGTCCCTATTTGAGAGGTTTCTATTTTGCAGGTCATTATTATAATCACATCTCTTAAACGAAAATGGTGATCTATCATTTTAATTTTATTTTCCGAAACAGTGCTTGGTAGAGAACATTCAGGTAAATTTTCAAAAAAAATCATCGCTAAATTTTATTTCTCAGGAATCACCTTAAATGGCGCCGAGTGGATCCCTTAGGCAAAAGTTTTGACTAGATGATGGGATGCAAAAGAGAGAAAACACTTATTTGCGCTAATATTCAAGTCATTACTGCACTTTTCAATAACATGCGGACTCTAAAACATTTTTAGAGCATGGCATAATGGCTCATAGCCCATGATCGCTAAGCCAATGAAAACTCTTGAATATTAAATTATTTGCAGATAAAAAATACTAAAAAGGCAAACTGTCAGAATCAAACAAGACTCTTCAGGGGATTTAATGACAATAATATTCATAACCATGCTTTATATACTATAAAATTTACATAATTACCATTTGAAATGTCTAAATGGCAAGGTTTGGGCTAGAGGCTTAAGATAAAATTCGGTAAATGCTGAAAGGTTTTCAATGGCGGTGCGCAGCACGATGTAATGAGCCGAAGGGGATTCCCCTGGATGGGTTTTGATGGTTCCAAAAGCCTTGTCAGGCTTGGCATTGCCATTGACAACCCAATTAGCAATTTCTTCTTATATATATAGAAATATATAAAGGTAGAATAAACAGAAGAAGATGCGAACTTTTCTCTTTGTGGTCTTTAATACATGGACGTTTCGCCCGTTCGGGCTTCTTCAGCACTTACAAAATCGATACTTGGATGTTGGTTAACCAACATCGTTTACACATCTATAGAAAAATATAAATATAAAAATATAAAAACATATATGTATATACACACATATAACTTAACTTAACTTATTATATTAAATTATTTCCAGATAAAAAATAACTGTCAGAATCAAACTAGTTTGTTATTCAGTTGGAGCTAAAGAAAATTTTAAGCCCAACAGGGTTTTATGTTCTAATATCTATAGGAGTGTGGCTAATTTTGGATACCTATTTGGCGTTCCTGGCCCTTAATCCAAGGGAAGTTGATGGGGTGTGGTTTCTTTGTACTTGTATCCATAGTATCAAGTCAGTCTGACTTGTGCTGAGTGAAGAACATGCTATATACTTAGTAGAATTAGCATAGCTTTCAGGCATTGACTATGATTTTAAGGCAGTTTAGTGTCCAATGATTGAGGCAATATTTAAATAAACAATAAACTTATTTGATTGTACCATTACTACTTGGATAACCCAGTAACTCTAGAGCTGAGACAAAAGTCCCGACTTGTGGAAGGGATGCCGCTTTCCGGTGGATGTCACAAATGATTCCCTGACAACTCAAGAACAGGATCCATCCACAAAGACCAAGTTCCGGAATCAACTTACTAACTCTTGGTTTAGATTTCCAGATCACCAGTAGGAGACCTTCTTTGTCAAGCTTCCATGCCACACCCTGTCAAAACAAGACCTCAAAACCAGAGAGATATCACAGTTGTCAGGATTTGACTATCATTATTGTACAACGAAATTTATTTAGTTGATAAAATCCTTTCAGACATCACATCAACTATAAATAAAAGCTAACATAAAAAATATATCTATATGTACATATGCATAACTTAAATAAAAGTAGCTGTATCAAGGTAACAAGATAAATGAATGAAAATTTATAATTAATATTTATTGAGGCAATTTCTTGCAAAGGGCTTTCATGTGATATGATGTCATCAGCCTGAATTTTTCCACAGAAGGGAGGACAAGAGATTCTATTGTCAATTTCTGCTTATGCTAGATCAAGTGTGGAGTGTAGAACTTGAAGTAAGCACTGCTGAGTTACTCCATAAGACACTGGGCTTTACTGGGCCCGTTGGACATGGTTGGACCTGGTTTTCGAAACATATATAATAAGATAATGAATGATAAGATAATGAATTGAAGACTTCATCAAAGACTACACTTTCATCCCAACAAGCCTGTTAGGTGATCTCTCACTCTTCAGGGGGATTTTAGAGACAATAATATTCATAGCCATGCTTTATACACTATACAATTTACATACCGGTAATTACTGTTGCAGAGAATTTGAAATGTCTAAATATTTAAATAAACAATAAACTTATTTGATTGTACCATTACTACTTGGATAACCCAGTAACTCTAGAGCTGAGACATGCCAAAAGTCCCGACTTGCGGAAGGGATGCCGCTTTCCGGTGGAGGTCACAAATGATTCCCTGACAACTCAAGAACAGGATCCATCCACAAAGACCAAGTTCCGGAATCAACTTACCAACTCTTGGTTTACATTTCCAGATCACCAGTAGGAGACCTTCTTTGTCAAGCTTCCATACCACACCCTGTCAAAACAAGACCTCAAAACCAGAGAGATATCACAGTTGTCAGGATTTGACTATCATTATTGTACAACTAAATTTATTTAGTTGATAAAATCCTTTCAGACATCACATCAACTATAAATAAAAGCTAACATAAAAAATATATCTATATGTACATATGCATAACTTAAATAAAAGTAGCTGTATCAAGGTAACAAGATAAATGAATGAAAATTTATAATTAATATTTATTGAGGCAATTTCTTGCAAAGGGCTTTCATGTGATATGATGTCATCAGCCTGAATTTTTCCACAGAAGGGAGGACAAGAGATTCTATTGTCAATTTCTGCTTATGCTAGATCAAGTGTGGAGTGTAGAACTTGAAGTAAGCACTGCTGAGTTACTCCATAAGACACTGGGCTTTACTGGGCCCGTTGGACATGGTTGGACCTGGTTTTCGAAACATATATAATAAGATAATGAATGATAAGATAATGAATTGAAGACTTCATCGAAGACTACACTTTCATCCCAACAAGCCTGTTAGGTGATCTATCACTCTTCAGGGGGATTTTAAAGACAATAATATTCATAGCCATGCTTTGTACACTATACAATTGACATACCGGTAATTACTGCCGCAGAGAATTTGAAATGTCTAAATATTTAAATAAACAATAAACTCATTTGATTGTACCATTACTACTTGGATAACTTAGTAACTCTAGAGCTGATACATGCAAAAACTCCCGACTTGTGGAAGGGATACCGCTTTCCGGTGGATGTCACAAATGATTCCCTGACAACTCAAGAACAGGATCCATCCACGAAGACCAAGTTCCGGAATCAACTTCCCAACTCTTGGGTTAGATTTCCAGATCACCACTAGGAGGCCTTCTTTGTCAAGCTTCCTTGCCATACTCTGTCAAAACAAGACCTCAAAACCAGAGAGATAGCACAGTTGTCAGGATTTGACTATGATTAAGACAGTTTAGTGTGCTATTATTGTACAACTACATTTATTTAGTTGATAAAATCCTTTCAGACATCACATCAACAATAAATAAAAGCTAACATAAAAAATATATCTATACGTACATATGCATAACTTACATAAAAGTAAATATATCAAGGTAGCAAGATAAATGAATGAAAATTTATAATTAATATTATAATTATAATTATATTGAGGCAATTGATTGCAAAGGGCTTTCATGTGATATGATACCATGAGCCTGAATTTTTCCAAGACCAATAATTTCTATAAGACCAAGTGTCTTATAGAGTAACTTAAGCAGTGCTTACCTGAAGTTATACACTCCAAACTTTATATAGCATAACCAGGAAATGAAACTAGAATCTCTTGGCCACCTGTGGAAATATTTAGGCTCATGTCATCATATCACAGGAAAGCCCTTTGCAAGCAATTGCATCAATAATGGCACACTAGACAGCCTTTAAATCATAGTCAATGCCTGAAAACTGTGCTATCTCTACCTAGTATATAGCATGTTCTCCACTCAGCACAAGTCAAAGCCACTTGATACTAGGCATAAGAGTACAAAGAAACCACACCCAAACACCTTCACTTGGATTACGGGACAGGAACTCCAAATAGATATCCAAAATTAGGCACACTCCTGGAGATATTAGTACATAAAACCCTGTTGGGCTTAAAATTTTAATTTGGCTTCAACTTAATAACAAACTAGTTTGATTCTGACAGTTTTGCATATTTCTGATATACAACCCCAACCTCTGTCGAGAAAAGTCAAAGTCAAATTGAAATTGAAATCCAAAAAATCGAAATGGCTTAATCAAGTCAAGCTGGTTTGATAAAGTTTACAGACGAAAATAACTTAATAGCACCATATTAACAGACCCCATTTTCAAACTCCAGGTAGATATAGATATATGTATTATAATAAGATAATGAATTGAAGACTTCATCAAAAACTACACTTTCATCCCAACAAGCCTGTTCCGTGATCTCTCACTCTTCAGGGGGATTTTAAAGACAATAATATTCATAGCCATGCTTTATACACTATAAAATTTACATACCACTAATTACTGTTGCAGAGAATTTGAAATGTCTAAATATTTAAATAAATGATAAACTAAGACATTTCTTAACTCTGGACTTAAAAATATTCTCATTTGTTCCATCAGGTGACATCTATAACAGCCTCAAGTGAGAAATCAGTCTTATAAAGTGTCATTTGGAGTGGCTCGACTAACAAAATGGCTATCAACTTGAAGTGCCAGCTTTCAAGCTGAAACGTTGCTTTCCAGTGGACGCCACAACTGATTCCCTGACCCGGATGCATCCACAAACAACCAAGTTCAGGCCAACTCTTAGATCAGATTTCCAGATCAACTAGGTGGCCTTGTCAAGTTTCCTCGCCTTGTTACCCTGCCAAAACAATTACCCCAGTTTGTCAACTCACCAAAATAAAATCATGTTTCACAATACAGTTTCCTCCTCTGACTTCCACCGCTGAACTATGAAAGGTTCATACCTGTAGAATGCAGAATCGGCTTAATTCAGCCTGTTTGGGCAGCCTTGAACTGAAAATGAAAAATGAAAGTCAAGGTAAATCCAGTCCAACAGACCCCAAAAGACGTTCCTGGATCAAATTTTGCAGGGTGATTGTATGGTGACTGTATGGTTTGCAAGAAAATTTTTTCACTAGGCGGGCTCGAGAACAAACGTATGTATGTTGGGCAGGTGTACGTGGCAGTAGTTCACCCCCCGTTGGGGGGAGAGGGGAGGGGCGTTTGACTCCAAAGTCAATTGCTTGGGGTGTGAATTTGGTGACTGTATGGTTTTGCAAGAAAATTGGCAGCAAGTCGAGAATAGTTGTGGAGAGGGTGTTTTTTCACTAGGCGGGCTCGAGAACAAACGTATGTATGTTGGGCAGGTGTACGTGGCAGTAGTTCACCCCCCGTTGGGGGGAGAGGGGAGGGGCGTTTGACTCCAAAGTCAATTGCTTGGGGTGTGAATTTGGTGACTGTATGGTTTTGCAAGAAAATTGGCAGCAAGTCGAGAATAGTTGTGGAGAGGGTGTTTTTTCACTAGGCGGGCTCGAGAACAAACGTATGTATGTTGGGCAGGTGTACGTGGCAGTAGTTCACCCCCCGTTGGGGGGAGAGGGGAGGGGCGTTTGACTCCAAAGTCAATTGCTTGGGGTGTGAATTTGGTGACTGTATGGTTTTGCAATAATAACGAATAATGTATGGTTTTTATATTGCTACTATTGTGCTTTACCTTCCATATTTTTCTATTGTGATGTATGTGTGTCCGTCCGACCTAAATTATCCTAAACAAATTGTAATGCTGCCTGCCTGCCCCTTTTAAGTTTTCAGTTATTTCAGGCAGCCAGACCCCGTTATATTATTTTATCTCTATCTATTTGAATAATTTATCTGCATGTATGTAAGTTTATGGGGTAAATAAATTGTTGTTTTTGTTGTTACGAACCCTCGACTGTATGTGCCTCGGGTTTGCATAACTGTCTCGAATTCTCCCAGCCCTCCTCGTGTTTACATGAGGCTATATAAAGACGGAAAAAGTGCTCTATTGCTTAAATCGAAAGCAAATTATTACAGGACTATTAAATCTACCTTCCGATTGTGCTATATCATGCGATCCTGCGATGCTGGCATCAGGCAGGTCGTCAAATGGCGGCCAGCTTATCCATCGACGGCCCTCACGAACTTCTCTGCGACTCAAGACATTTTCCTCGGACAGCAAAAAGGGACATTTAGCGCTTTCAGGCGACTGAAATACTAACTAGCCAGCTTCCGTGATCTACAAGAAACACGTCCGCCATTTTGCTTATCAACCTCGTTCCCAGGCAGCGCTCGGAAATATTTGCCTGGAAATTTTTCCGGCCTGGAAAAATGAAATTACCAACTTCCTGATTTTTTATCACAAACTTAAATTGTGGCTTGCTACTGAAATCGATTGGCACAGATCTCAGTTTTTCAAGATTCTCTGACAAAATGATAGAATGCAAGACAGATCTCATCAAGTCACTAAACTGTTTATTGTGTCAATAAATTCTAAGAATGAAATAATACAATGCAATTACAATGCAACACACATCTTATGAGAATTGCCGACTTAATCGGACTTGAGAACCTGCATAACGAAGGCTTATCCCCGACTACCAGTAACGAGTATTATTCTCACGATATCATTCCTACGACTGATTAAACTATTCTGGGAGTACATGTAGTGACTTTCACCACTCAAAACATAAATTGTCGACGTTGGGAGAACATCGGCGTTGATCAAATTCCTTTTCACCTCTTCACACGTTGTTCCTCAGTTCCCACCATGCAATCCGAACGCTCCCTACCGGCTGACTTCGTCCGACGAGTCAAGCTCAGATGAATGAAAAATATTAGCTCGCAATAAAATTCCCTCAATAATATTGTTGCTACAACTGATCAGACTATTCTGGGAATAAAGATAAATTTACACCATAACATTACTGCCATTTTTCCTGCCGTGTATTTCGACCTTCAAATACGACGGGAATTTGCCAGTTAACCAAACTTGATTTGCACAGGTAATCACGCGGTTTCGAGTTCAATTTGGAATCAATTTCAGAAAAGCTGAAAGTGCAAATTAATTCCAAATTGAACGAGAAAAAACCCGTGAAAACACTTGCGCGAAGGATGTTTTGAACTCTCTTCTCAGTGTTTTCATGCGGAATGAGCTGAATTTCCGATGAATTCGAAAGATATATTTAATGCCAAAATTGTCAGAGAATTTTAGTCCTGATCGACAGAAAAAAGCAGTTTGACATCATTCATGATCAAGAAATCACAGCTAAAAACAGACTGGCTTCTCAGACAAAAAGCCAGTTCATAGCACATGTGAGTGACAATTATTCTAATACGTCAATGCAATTCTTCCCACCAGCTGACTTCACCAGAGCAATGCAGATCCGATGAATTCGAAAAGGTAATTTGAATGCCAAAATTGAGCCCGGGCCCCTAAAATTCCATCTCATCATTCCAGACATTTCGATTATTGTTTTCAAAAGACTAAAAACATGCAGACTCACCAGTCAATGTTGAGAGAATTTCAGTCCTGATCAACGGTCTTCCAATAAAATTCCTTCTCACTACTATGTCGACAGTGAAT